>CAOLHI010005022.1:0-88022 GCA_948474755.1 Ctenosaura bakeri | reverse complement strand
TGGATGATCACCTTTCCCACCAACATTTGGCCTCACAGAATATTTTATTACCCATGGAGTGGCAAAAATAGTTCTTAATTTTATTAATCATATGGATTGAGTCCCTTGCCTCAAACGCAAGCACTCGGCATGAACTTAATCTGAAGTGACTGATTTAGCTTTAATGCTGCTTCTGTTTCCCACATTGATCCATCCGCAGAATAAATGACACAGATAATTGCTTTTTTCTCTCTGTCTCTGTCTCTCTCCTACAGCAGGCTTTTGTGCTGCTCATGGCTGAGCCCAGTGTTAAGCTTGTACTTTTTAGAAAAGGGCACTATGGCTATTTGTTGACTCAATAAAAAGGGTAGAAAATACCTTCAGCGCACCATCATGTCATCTTATTTCTCTGCAGATGTGCAAATCTATTTGCAAAGCCTGAATAGCAATACAAAGTCATATGCAGCCAGAGATGCCTAGATGGCAATTTCATGTACAGATCATAATAGAGCACAGATGTTTTATGAGCCCTGGCAATTGCAAAATGGACATCAGTAGCAAACAGCAACATTGAAGAAACCAGCATGTGTCTCAGCCCTGTGATATCCCACAAAGAAGGTTCTTTCATCTTTGTCCATTCCACTTTGAGAAACCTCACTGGGGAGACCAGCAGATGCCAGTTCAGTGTGATTGTACCACATGACACACATATATATGGGTGCCCACGTGAGGCCTGCCTGTCTGATGCATAGCCCTGTTGCTTCATATGGATCCACTATGGATTGCTACACAACCATAGCTGTGTCCAATCCACTATGACAAACAAAGGTGCAAGGCCATCAGGAACTCAGATACCTGTATCACAGCCACACCAGGGCCAGGAGGCAGACAAGGACATATAGGTACAAACTGGCTGGTGGCAGAAACAAGGAGGATGTTTGAATTTCTCCCAGAGAACTAGGCAGGAGCACAACTCATGAGGCCATTGATACTGAGAAAACATTCTGGAACTCTGGCCAGGAAGCTGTGGATGCTGTTTCAATGTAAAAGCCAGACCCTTGTGCAGCAGAAAGTGAAACCACCACCAATATGTCATATGGAGGAAATACACTGAAGCCAGAGGTATAGATGAAAGAATACCCCAGAGGAGATGGGGTTCAATGCACTGGACCTCTACATTGCCCACATGCTTCTTTAGGTGGGTCACCTGATGGGACTGTTTGGGGAGAAGATTCCTTTAGAAACAAAAATGGGCGTTTCAGAAAGAAACATGAAAAGAATGAAAATAAGCAAAGATATGGGAAAAGGGAATTGAAAAATTTATTTTCAGAATTATATGGCAAGTCACATAAAAAGGGAAATGATCAGTAGAAGCTTGGAAAAATAAATGACTAATAAAGCTAGAAGAAAGCAAAAATAGGAAGTTGGAACTATACATTTGTATATATTTTTAGAAGAAATAGAAATAGAATTAGATGTTGGATAGGTATATAAATGTATAGGTATATAGGTATATAAATTTGTTTGTATATATTTCTTTGCTTTCTATTTCTTATATATTTATAAAAAGAAAGAATGATTATTTGTAAATATTGTTTGTTATAACTTTAATAAAAATAAAATTAAAAAAAAAAAAAGATCTCCCACCCCACAGAACATTATGCCCATACATGAAGAGCAACTGCTTATCCAAATCAGTCCAACATTTGGGAAATGTAATATGTTCTGTTATTCGTCAGCTCCTCTGGGAATGGCGTAGGGTGAAGCTGCATATTAGCATAACACTATGAGCAGACATCTTCGTTTATCTTTGGCTCATGGGGTTCTGTGCTGGAATTCTATATACATCTGTGCCCTGTCCTTGTGGACTGCCCAACAGGGCTCATTCATGATCATGTGTTGCATAACGCTGCTGTTCTGCATGGGAGTTCCTTAGCGCTAGCACAGCGTATCTGCACTAGTAGATATTTTCATTATGCTATGATCATATAGGATTGTGGCCACTATGTGCCAGCCTTGGATCAATACACCATGGGCCCTTTTACACTGCACAGTTGTAGCACTATGATTCCATTTTAACTTCTGTGGCTGAATTCTATTGAATCCTGAGTCTTGTATTTTGAAGAAGTACTTCAGCAATCTGGATAAGAATTCTAACTCCCTGAACTGCAGATTCCAGGATTCTAGAGGATGTTGCCAGGCCAACTGAAGTGGAATCATAATACTATAATTGTGAGGTGTGGTAGGACTCCAGAATGCAGTAATGAAGATTTTTACCTTTTGCATTTATTAATGAATTGTTGGTCCCATGCCAGAAGAAAGGCGGGATATAAATTATATACCTCCATTGGCATTCTAAACAAGCATTAGAGCAGAGCTGGGGAATGTGTGGCCATCCAGATATTACTGGTGTCTGCCTCCCATCGTCCTTTACCTTGAGCTGGAGTCCAGCACCACAACACAGGCAATTGCCTTACAATGAGCCAGAGTATCTGCAACGCCATCTAGCCCAGTATCGCTAATCTAAACCAGTGGCAGCTCTCCAGCCAGGATTCTTTTGTAGCCCTAACAGGTGATTATTGGTATTTTTTTGTGATCTTGTATCTGAGTACTAACTAGGCCTGTTCTTGCTTGGCTTCTGAAATCAGATACATTCTTGATGGTACGGTGGTATCTCTCTGAAATACTACATTCTTATCACCCCTGTACTACAGCAAGGGTGAGGAAGCTTATGCATCTTGGAGGACAAATTCAAGATGGGGGCCACAATCCAGATGAATGGAGGCAAAGGTAAAAAAAATGGGACCAAAAAATACCAGCATATTTTATCTTAAGTCTCATAGTGCCAGTAACCTTAGCAATGAACTTTAAAATGGGGAGCAAGGTGGGATCTCCAAAAGCTTGGAAATCAACAAGTAATAGTGTAAGGACGAAAAGAGAAAAAGAGAAGAAATTTGCCTTTGCTGCATCTATTGCCACAGAGTAGACTCTTATATAAGCTCTAGCCTGTGTTCAAACGGATGAATTCTGAGTTTTCTGCCAATGTTGCGCTAGTCACTTTCTCACATGGTTCGTTGCCACCAGCTCTCTGGTTTGGCTCCACCTCATGCGAGGGACACTTGGAGGTGAGTGCCATTTCTTTACTCCAGAGGTCAGCCAAGACTTTGACAGGACCACCTGTTGAGGCAGCAGGAAATTCCCCAAGAGCTATTAGGAATCCATCTGGCACCATAAGCCTCCTGAGACAGACCCTTTAAGAGGTTCTGAGTCACAGCAAGTCTAAACCCCATCAGATGGTGATCTATCCTTGACAAGAGAACTACAGATGGTCCCTCTACTCCCAGATCACATTTACCCCACTCAGAAGAGAAAACAAGATCCAGAATGTGACTAGAAGTGTGAGTAGGGCCAGACACCACTTAAGACAGACCCATGGTTGTCATAGCAGACATATAGCCTTGAACCGCTCCTGATGGGGTGGTATAATCATGGATATTGAAATCCCCCAATACTGCAAGCTGGAAAGATTCCAACACCAACACTGAGATCACACCAGTTAGCTCAGGAAGAGAGACTGCTGAGCAGCAGGGTGGGTGGCAATCTGTCCTGCGTGCCTTCTCCCCCTCCCCAGCTTTAGGTAAACACATTCAAACCCAGAAAACTGTGGAATAGGGCACCTGGTGATAGGGATGGAATTTCAATACAGGATTGTAACTTCACCTCCCCAGCCCCCAGGTCTTACTTGCTGCTGAACAGAGAACCTTAGTGTACAAAGTTGAGAGAGATTAACCTGCTCCCCAGCCTCATTGAATCAGGTCTCCTTAATGCATGCCAGGTCAGTATGTTCATCCAGAATCAAGGTACAGGGCCTAGGGTCTATGACAATTTTATGACATATGAAAACAGGATTTTAGAGCCTACAAAAAATATCCCCAGTGGTATGTCAAAGTGAAGCAGAGAGTTGCATGCAAAAGTGCCAAGAGCCTATGAAAAAGCAGCCCTGCCTCCAGGAAATCCTAAAGGGCTAGATATGTCTCCAGGGCCCCGTATTGCCAACCGTTGCATTGCAGACTACTTCCTAATTTTGTAAACTTGACTCATTTGGCCTCTCTTGTGAAACTGGCTCTGGACTGTGTTATACAAGAGATCCTACCTCATGCTGATTTCATTCTGTGTGAGTTCATAATGGCAGTCAGCTCAGCGACTATAGCAATAAGCAGATACTGGACAGGCTGTTAAAAGCTGTTTCTCACATGTCAAAGAATACCTCTAAGGAGATAACCAGAAAATGACTCAAGACTCATGCCAAGAGGCTGAGCTAGCCTAGCTGTGGTAGGTAAGAACAGTCAGAGCTGTGATGCAGAAAGTCAAACCTCATTTCAAACTTTGCCCCTGCTGTGAACTCACTGCAGTTTCTGTAGGGCCACTTAGTACCTCAGCCTTTGGAAGAGAGAGGGATAATAATACTGACTTACCTATGGTACTGACCTACTCTCTGGATGGTTAAGATAATGTACATGAAATGCTTTGAACACTTTGAAGCACTACATAGATGTTACACGATATTGCTGCTGTTATTATTATTTAATGTTGCTTTGCATTTTCTGACACTGAGAGCACAAGCTGTGAACTCTGAAGTAGGCTTGCTGGTGGGTATCTGATACTCACATTTGACCCTTCCAATTTATCAAAGAAAAGTATGAATCTTCAGTTATTTCCTGCTCAAGACACCATTTTTATTCCCAAAGCAACTAGTCAGCATTAAACAACTGGCCATTTAGTTGTTTCTTCATAGCTTGGGTACATAATGACATTGTCCAAAGCCACTGCCATGTTAATGCCAGTGAGAGGTGGAGTAGGATCACTGAAAGATATGTGTTATATCTTAGGCACAGAAAAGCAACTTTTAAAAACTGCAGCTCCCAGAATTCCCCCAATCGGCATGTTCAGTGGAAAGATTAATGGTGAAATCCTGAAAGTTGTTCAAAATGTAAAGTTTCTAATTTTTGGTTTTGTGTCACCATGGTTAAACAGATTTGAGCTGCAGATTTTCAGCAATTGCAAGATGAGTTCATATAGCTGTAGATTCAGCTGCCAAGTGGATCAGTTCAAATGCTTGAGAACTCTTGAGCTGGCCCAAGACATTTGACTGCCTCAGACAAAGTATAACATGTCAACTACACCCACCTCATCCATTGCACAGAAACCAATGAGATGAACAATTGATTTTTTTCTTCAACATTGGCAACAGGCCAGATCAAGTGGGGACAGCAGGCTGCATGTCTGACAAGCTGTGTGGTACACATGTTACCCTGTATGTTGGGTGTCCCGGGAGGGGCACCCATATAACCAAATAAAAGTACAAGATGGGGAAATTAAGCTCAAGCACTCTCTTAAGCTAACGAGAGGCAGGGTAACTTTAGCTAGGATCTTTCACCCTATGTATACAGTGTCAGGTCAGAGAGTGGCTAGACAAGTCTAAAGTAACAAATAATATTTTATTGTAGACAAGCAACACAAAAGACATGACATACACTAGCTAACTGAGAAATAGAAAGAGAGCTTTGGGGAATGGGTAATACGACACCTGGTCTCGTAGTCCTGGAGAGAAGAGAAGATGGAGGGGAAGAAAGCTCAGTGCGGTTCACTGAGGGGGCGACTCGCTGGACAAACTGACAGCAAGGCAGGATAGCAGTCTGGAGTGTTCCGAGGAGGACTCGGAAAAGGGAACCTTTTATAGGGTGGATTTTACTTACAGGCCATGCCATGCTCGGTGAGAACAAAAGGAATTTGGAGCTGGGCAAAGGAGTTGGAAAAGGTCAGGTTTTGCATGATGAGCTTAGTGCTGGATGACAATACTATGGCCAGTATGCTGATGGCTCAACATAAAGGAATGGCTCGGCACTTGGCCATGCGTCTTTGTAAAGATTCGCGCTGAGCAAGGCCAGTTTGCAAGAGGGTTTTTCCCTGAAGCATCGGAGAGGCTTAAGTTGCCTGCCTAAATAAGGTTTGGAATTTACAACCATTAATGGCCGCGCCTAATACGTGCTTGTCCAGTGGACCTCTGTAAACACATGGAGTAGGGTGACAGAGAAAGGTCAAGTAAAGGCCAAATTATTTGATATCAAAAGGATATCTAGTGCTCTCACCAGACATATCATAACCGTGATAACACACAGAACTGTATCTTACAACACATCACCACTTTTCCCTTTGTCCCAGCATCCACAGTGCATTGCTCTAGGGATGTAAATCTTTCTTTACTTTATATTCATATGTAACAAGAAATAATTTGAAAAGTTTTATTCCTGATAGATATGACTGCAAGAGTTTTTGTACATTTTTTCAATATTTTGTACCTTGGATACTTTTAGCAAAAAAGCGCATTTCAGCAAAGCAGTTCTTTTTTTGTACAAACCCCAGTGTTTTTGTGCAGAAAATATATTTTGCACAGAACTGCTCTCTACACAAAAAATGTTTTAGGGCAAATGATTTTTTTTCTGCAAAAAGTCCTCAAATGTAAAGATATTTAGTAGAGTAGATCATTTTCTTGACAGTGTGTCTATATATATTGAGACATCCTTTCTCATCAAAGGGGAGAATAATTGTTAGTCATTATACTCAGTCAAGAAATCAGAAGAAGGCTAAGACCGCGAAAGGCAGGTATGAAAGAAATAGGTTAACGACAATCCCAAATTCTTTAAACTTCTACCTCGCTTTGCAAACTGATGAATTTAATGTTGAAATATCGTAATATTTTCTGAACATATTCATAAGATAAGTTGGAGTGTATTGTCTTTTAAATTCGGTCATAAGAATGGTTGAAGTTTTTTAAAACCAGAGGGTGGAGGAAACTTTTTTTTCCATTAAGGGTCACATTCCCTTGGCTGTCATCTGTTGGGAGCCACGCGTCAAACTAGACATTAAGGGAAAATTGTGTTCCCTGTTATTGACACATCTTTCCATCCCACAAAAACACCCTTCCATCCTTCAGAATTGCATGGTTTAGCAATCAGAATTGCAGATATAACCCATATCTACCTTCCAATGATCAATTACAAAACAAAGCATGTATCTTGGCAAGAGACGGAGCAGAAGAAAAGCACATGCTAGGACAAACAGACATCTTAAACAGCTTAAAGGAAGATCATGTCTAAATTCAGGCTAAGCATATCATATAAGTTATGCCAATGGTAACCATGAGTATGGATGGAAGTGAGACCATCCTTTTCTCTCTCCCTCTCTCTCTGCTGTCATGTTTTCTAGACCCGCTCCCCATTCCTTCTCCCTCTGTTTTCCTTCCCACCACACAGACTGCTGTGGAACATCCAACTGAGTGTGACAGAGGTATGAATTGCCTGCATTCACATTACTTGAAATGGAGTTATAAGCTGTATATAGCCCAGGGGCTACTGCTTGCCCATCTCTTTTAAAAAGGTTGGCAATTAGATAACTGTAAGCAAGAATTGAAAATTAGAAGACCTAGCATTGCTATCACATTTCTACATGCAGTTTACCCTAAAATAAGATTTCATTCATTTTAAGAAGATAAAAGGGGACTTTACACTAGGTCAGGATAGTAACAGAATTGTAACACAATCCTGTAAAGGTGTATTCATTTGTTTTACTGAGTTTAAAGCAGCTTGCTCCTTAGTAAGTGAAGAAAGGCTTGCAGTCTTGATGTGTTTTTTTGTAAAGTCTGCCCAGTACACAGCAAAATGTAAAAATGCTTTCAGAACTTTGTTTACCATCCAGATAACCTTCAACTATAGTAACTAATGATAGCCTTGCTGATAGCTGTGTCACAGAAGCACAGAGCTTCTCATTTCCAGAATGAAAAGGGTGCAGACATATGTGATAAAATGAATACACAAGGTTACTTGGAAATCAGTCTGGCAACTACCTCTGCCTATCAAAAGTGTGACCCCTGTATTATATTCAACACATCAAAAAGGCCACAAGTTACATCATCATGTCATTGTAGAGAAACAAAGTGATGGAAAGATATGCCCATCTAGAAGACTGAATACAAACTGTCCTCTCAGGAAATCATGTAGTCAGAGCATTTCAGCTTTATGTAGTGAGGGAACATTGGCTGAGATCCTACATTGCTTCAGCATAGCATAAATATCTGCCAGCAGAGTTACATTATGCAATTCCTGTACAGAACATCAACAAAGTACAGTGAATGTGGATCAAACATCAGTGTGCATGGCCGGCAACCAATTGAGCAATTGCAATGTGTAGTGCACAAAGGCAATGCACAGAAACAGTGTATATTCACATGTTGCTCTGTGTACTTTAATGTGACATCATTGCTCAGCTCTGCTTATACCTCTGAAGGCCAGATATCACAGATATGTGTGTGTGTGTGTGTGTGTGTATACATACATATGAAAAATCCCTCCACATGCATAGTGTAACTCACTCCTGCATATGTCACTAACAGGTCGCTTGTGTGTATGTGCGCATATATAGATATTGGAATGTAATCATAGAATCATAGAATCATAGAAATTCAGAGTTGGAAGAGACCACACAGGCCATCCAGTCCAACCCCCTGCCATGCAGGAACACCCTCAAATCAATCCCGACAGATGGCCATCAAGCCTCTGCTTAAAAACCTCCAAGGAAGGAGATTCCACTACACTCCGAGGCAGCAGATTCCACTGCCGGACAGCCCTGACTGTCAGGAAGTTCTTCCTGAGGTTCAGGTGGAATCTCCTTTCCTGCCGCTTGAATCCATTGCTCCTTGTCCTGGTCTCTGGAGCAGCAGAAAACAAGTCCCCTCCTTCTTCTATGTGGCATCCCTTCAAATATTTAAACATGGCTATCATGTCCCCTCTTAACCTCCTCTTCTGCAGACTAAACATACCCAGCTCTCTAAGTCTATCCTCATAGGGCATGGCTTCCAGGCCTCTCACCATTTTGGTCGCCCTCCTCTGGACTTGCTCCAGCTTGTCAATATCCTTCTTGAATTGGGGTGCCCAGAACTGGACACAGTATTCAAGATGGGGTCTAACCAAAGCAGAGTAGAGTGGTACCAGTACCTCCCTTGATCTAGACACCATACTCCTATTGATGCAGCCGAGAATTGCATTGACTTTCTTGGTTGCCGCATCACACTGCTGACTCATGTTCAGCTTGTGGTCTATGAAGACTCCTAGATCCCTTTCACACGTACTGCTATCCAGCCACGTGTCCCCCATCCTATATTTGTGGATTCCATTATTTCTGCCTAAGTGTAGGACCTTACATTTCTCTCTGTTGAATTTCATTTTGTTCGCCCTGGCCCAGCTCTCCAATCTATCCAGGTCATTTTGAATTTTGATCCTGTCCTCTGGCGTGTTAGCAACCCCTCCCAATTTGGTGTCATCTGCAAATTTGATCAGCGTGCCCTCTATTCCTTCATCCAAGTCGTTGATAAAAATATTGAACAGCACTGGGCCTAGGACAGAACCCTGTGGCACCCCGCTAGTCACTTCTCTCCAGGACGAAAAGCAGCCATTCGTGATCACCCTTTGGGTTCGGTCGGTCAACCAATTACAAATCCAACTAACGGTAGCCCTGTCCAGCCCACATTTTACTAGCTTCGTTGCAAGAATGTCATGGGGAACTTTGTCAAAGGCCTTACTGAAATCGAGATATGCTACATCCACAGCACTCCCTTCATCTATCAAGCTAGTAACTCTATCATAAAAAGAGATAAGATTAGTCTGGCATGACTTATTTTTGAGAAATCCATGTTGACTTCTCGTGATTACTGCCTTGCTTTCTAAATGATTAGAAACTGACTGCTTAATGATCTGCTCCAGGATCTTTCCGGGTACTGATGTCAGGCTGACTGGGCGATAATTATTTGGGTCCTCTTTTTTTCCCTTCTTGAAGATGGGGATAACATTTGCTCTCCTCCAATCTGCTGGAACTTCTCCTGTCCTCCAAGATTTCTCAAAAATTATAGCAAGCGGTTCCGAAATGACCTCTGCCAGCTCTTTTAATATCCTAGGATGCAATTCATCAGGCCCTGGAGACTTGAATTCATCCAATGCGGCCAGGTATTCCTGTACCACCTCTCTACTTATTATGTGCCTCATTTCCTCTGCTTGCTCCCCTGCTCCCCAACCGCCAGGTTGAGTGCTTGTATCCTTCTGGGAAAATACGGAGGCAAAGAAGGTGTTAAGTAGCTCTGCCTTTTCTCTCCCCCTGTGAGTAATTCGCCATCTTCTCTGCGTAGCAACCCTACTGTCTCCTTCTTTTTCCTTTTGCTGCGGACATATTTAAAAAAACCCTTTTTATTGTTTTTAATGTCTCTGGCCAGCCTAAGCTCGTTCTGTGCTTTAGCCTTTCTGACTTCCTCCCTACATCTCCTAGCTACTTGCTTAAATTCTTCTTTGGTGGTTTCCCCCTTCTTCCATTTCCTATACATGTTTCTCTTAACTCTTAGCTCAGCTGAGAGTTCTTTAGTCAACCATTCTGGTTTCTTCAGATGCCTTCCATTTTTCCTCCTTAATGGCACTGTTTTAGACTGTGCCTTCAGTATCTCCTTTTTAAGGAACTCCCATGCCTCCTGAACTCCTTTCCCTTTCACTATTCCTGACCACGGAATTCCAGCCAGCAGCTCCCTAAGTTTACAGAAGTCCGCTTTTTTAAAATCTAAGATGAGTGTCTGGCTACCCTTATCTTCTCCTTCCCACTGAATGCTAAATTCCAACAGGGCATGGTCACTCCCCCCTAAAGATCCAACCACTTCTACCTCATTCACAAGGTCATCCCTGTTGGTCAAGACCAGATCCAGAATATTTGATCCCCTTGTGGCCTCTTCCACCTTCTGGACCATGAAGTTGTCTGCAAGACAAGCAAGAAACTTGCTGGACCTTGCTGTCTTGGCAGAGTTTGACTGCCAGCAATGGCTGCTTGGTGAGTGGTTATCCATGCAGTCCCTGAGTTGCAAATATTACAGTCCTTCAGACCAGTTTCTCAGAACCTTCCAGAACTTGTGTTGCGATTCCCACCCCTTTGCCTAACACTTTTTCATGTAGGTACATGCTACAAGAAGCTTGCAAATGATGAGTACTACAAATGAGCACATCTGTGCAAGGTGGCATGAAGGTGGTGGTAGTGGTACAAGATAACCCACTGTCTGAAGTAAGAGGACTGGTGCCACTGCCGCCTACCATTGTAGTCACTCCCCATGCCTTAAAGAAGCAATAGTTGTCTTGTTGCTTCAAGTCTTAGACCATTGAGCATGCTTGGGAATTCAGAGAACTAAATGAAGAACAAGAGGACTGACTTTCTTAGGGATGATACAAAACGATTCACATTAAACTTCAGGCAACTGGAGCTAAAACACATCGTTTTGATAATATCCAGAGACCAAAGGTTGAGTAGATGCACATTCCCAACAATGAAAAAGGTTGTGAGAAAGATTGAGGGTACGAAATAGGATAATTCAAGGTCCAAAATGTATTGATTTGGCTTATCATTCAACAAGACAAAAAAAAAAAAGCCTACACATGGTATGAACAATGAAAAGCTTTGATACATAAATATCTCAAAGAAAATATGTATTTAAATCTAATTAGGAAAATTTAAGCAAGAAATAATTTTGTCAAAAGACATTATTCAAAATTAATTGTATCTAACCTGAACTTGTTATGCTTAAGCCTATTTTGTGTAGGTGTTTAATTACTTCGGATTCTTGTAAAAGTCAAGATAGTGAAATCAGATTTATGGGGTAGCAATTAAAATCAGCAATGAGTAATATCTCAGAAACTGTATACATATGGAATAATTTGGAGGGTCAAAGAATTTCTTTTGATAACTAAACTCCTTTGCTGCCTATCAAAAAAAAAAGTTCTATAGTTAGGTTTTGATAAGAATATAGACTCAGTTATGTTGACTTTTGAAATAACAAGAAAGGTTTAGGACATATCTTCACTGATTTTAAGTTTTTTGATATTTGTATTTTATTAGATCTGTGTTCATCTGTAATATAATTACTGCTAGTATAAAATGTGGGTTGCAATGTGCCAAAGAATTTTAGGGGTACACTTTGCTTTGTAATGTTTTTACTGCCATTGGGAAAATTAACAGGCAGTCAAAGGCTCCCAAAATATTGAAATATCAACAGATTATCTGAGGTAAAATAAAATTACTGCAAATTTTAGCAAGAGATCCAGTTTGCTAATGTTACTTTTTTGGACTATAAAATTAACAGTCTCTTGGCCAGCATGACCAGTGACAGTGCTGCTGGAGGATTCTGGGACGTGTAGTCTAAACAGTAGATTTGGGGAGCTGTGTTGGGTGTTTCCAATCACATGCAGCCTGCATTTTGTAACTGGAGAAGCCAGGTATTGAACCTGGGACATTCTTCATGCAAAGCATACGCTCTTCCCTCAACCTGTGTTCCCTGATCATGTGGCCTGTACGTTTCTGGAAGCTGTTGTCCAAAAGGTTACTTCCAAAGCTCTAGATATAGTCACACAAAACACTGGCTCAAGAAACTAGTGTGCTTTTAGATGGGGGGTCCCCAGCACTGACAAAGGGCATTGTGTAATTTGACCCCTAGTTAAACCAATAAGTCTATCCATGGGAGTGAGTAAGTATTTGCAGAAGTCTGAATAGCGAACCAACATATAGCCACAGCATGAATCAGCTTTAGGTTCCAACTGTTTGATTATAACACAATCTGCACACAAGCACAGCTCTGATAAGTACAAAGCAAAGTACATCATAAAGTACTTCCTGAAAAGGAAAAAAAGTGAAATAATATTGAAAGAAAGTGTGGGGGAAACACAGGAGGGTTTTAAGCGGAGCATGACACTATCTGGACACACTGATGGGTAATTACATGGTAAAAGTGTCATCTGGTAGCACCCCTTCATATCCCACTTTTGCTTACTATAACCCTTTGTTTCCTTGTAACACCTCACAGAGACATTTCCAGTCAGCTTAGAGGATAAAGTAGTAAAATTATAATAGCCAGTAAAATCTAAGGGATTTTAAAATGTCAGGTATTATATACTTCCATGAGAAATACCAAGGTGTAGTCTTTTCTTCTAGACAGAACCCAGGAGAAAAAGAACCTGACACATTCATGGGTTGGGAGGGGCACAGAATGGGAAGAAAAGCAACCAAAGATTCATCAGTGACCATATTACTCTTGTCCTGGCCACATCATGCTGTTGTAGTCAGACCAGAGCTGCTCACCATTTCTTCAGCTGAATTCACAACTCCAGCATGAAATGGGGAAGAAATCCAAGTGTCATACTGAATTATGAAAGACAACCATGATCATGAATCTTTAAGATTATTTATGATGTACTTTGCTTTGCACTTACCAACGCTGCCCTGGTGCACACACTGAGTTCTAAACCAGCGGTGCAAACCTAAAGCTGATTTGTGCTGTGGCTGTGTGTGGGCGAGCTGTCCAAAGGTCTACAAGTACTCACTCACACGGACTGTGGCTTAACTGGGGGTCAAATTAGATATGACAAAGGAGAGTCATCTGTTGTTGTTTTTTTTAATTAACTAGCAATCACAGGCAGCACTTTTGAAAATCACAGGAGAAATGCTCTGGAAGATAATGTTTAATCCTTTCTCCAGTGTAACCCTCTCTCAAGTTGCTCTTAGTCTTGGGGTCAGGAAACAGACAGAAACAGTATCTGTAACTTTCTTTTGTCTTATCTCCAATACCTGAACTAAGCTGCTCAGGGAAATGTTAAGCAGAAATCTGATCCAGCCTTTACTCTTTTCCTCTGCTACCAGTCGACCACCACTTGCTAGCTCAAAACATGGGCACATTGATGCATCTGTCTTATACCTTAACTTCCAGCCTAAATAAATGTTTCAGTATAATACCCCAGCATCTACTTCCCAGCACCTACTAAAGCACTAATGTGGGAGAGATGAAATGAAACATGGACTTTAATAGCACCACTATCTATAAACAGATCTGCAGCATTGTTGTAGGCACAATTACTCCAGGAGGCCTCATTGTGTTTCGTGGGCTTAGTCTCTGGTCAGTCATCTATGCAGGATTCCTCTTTAAAATTTGGTGTAATTTTCAGATACAATGCATCTTTATGTGCAAAGTTTCTCTCCTTTTTGCTCTCCTATTTCTAAGTGTAAATAGTTGTCCTTATCCAATCCTTGTTTTAAACAGGAAGTTTAGTGATACCTCAAGCGAGCTTAATGAAACCTGTGTTGACTAATGTGCTAATCCATTAAGGAAATTAAATAATCACACTTCTTCTGGTTCTGAAACAATGTCAGTTCTTTGACTCCAAGAAAGGGGCACAGTTCCACAACCTTAACTCTGACTTACACAGAGTTTTCTTCTTCTGATGACTTTCTCTCCTTCCTTCCATAAGGGCTTTCTTATATAGAGTTTATATTACGGTGAGACAGATCTTGGTTCTTGTAATAATCCCCCACAGGGTGTTGGTGTGCTCCTCAGAGATTTTCCACAGGAAGACTTAGTTGGGTCAGAACTTCCCCCACTAAGAGCTAGTCCAAACTGAAGAGGATGATTCGAAAGCTTCAATTTTCACAACATAAATTGCCACTCTACATTATTCACTTGAATAAAAGGCATAAATAGGGACTTAAGTGTTCAGAAAGAAACAGGATTGAGAAGTAGAACTGTGGCATCAGTGAATGTAGTCTTAATAAAAAAAAAAACATGGCCAAAGGTGGGAGGGCACAGAATCAATCATCTAGCCACTCATACATAGAAACATAGAATCATAGGGCTGGAAGAGACCACAAGGCCCATCAAGTCCAAAGCCCTGCTAAGAGGTATCTTGTGGCTTGGTCTTGCATATGAGGCAAAATTTATGGGGAATCTGGAGAATCTAAGCTTTCACCAAAAAATTAAAATGTTTCCAGAACTCCTTGTTGTGGAGAATGCTGGTAAAGCAGAATAAATTACTATTAGGAGGGAATTCTGTAAAATAAGATTCACTAGGACCTTGCAGAATATCTGCTGTCCAGTATTCACAGAGGCTATTTAATTTCTCATTTTACAGTCATTCACATTCACTTGCTATTTTCATCTCAGTTCTTGTTCCAAAGTGAATATGTCTAGAATTATAAAGAAACAGAGGCGTTTGTGCTTAATTTGTATAGCTCATTCTAGTCACAAAATTAGCATTTTAAAAATACTAGTTCTGCAAACTGAATAAAAGTTCAAAGAGCAACAACAGCAAACCTGCCAGAGAAGTGCATTTCCACTAATTCTTTGCCAAAGGAAGAAAACTGTTGGGAGCAAAGGATGCATTTTCAAATCACCATCACTTTTTTATTTCCAATGATTGAGGGGAGGGAGAATTCCTGCATTTATTAAGGATTAAGATGACATAAAAATTGTCTTTATTCTGCTTTTCTCCCCAAGAAATTGTGCTTGTTGGTTGCTGTGAATAACACAAGGACAATCCTGTGGGACTTCTAACAACAGATCTATTGTGGCATAAGCAACAGTCTTCCCTAGTCCAGGAAAAAGGTATTCCATAATATATTTGTAGTTCAGGGTGCCACAAGATAATGATATTTTCTAAAAACTGTTGCATGATTTTGGACAGCTGAGACTAGCATCATGATGGCTTAGTTTTGGTCAACACAGCTGGTGGGAGACTCAGCTGCTGCAAAAGGACTTGTCACGCTTTCCATGTACCAAATTCTTTCATGACATCTCCCTCTTGGACAGCATGCCTACTTCTGGGATAATGTTTCCATGAATAATTAAGATCTCATTCAAAGATTAGAGTTAGGTAACACACAGCCACACAGCTAAGTATTACTTTTTATTATTTAAGAACTTAAAGGGGACTTATTTACAAGGGGACTCACATAGACGTATACATGAATGCACTGTTCATTTTATTTTTATACCTCTGATCGGCAGAAGTTGACATTTCTGGATGAATGCGTGCTGGAACTGTTAGATTAGAAGTGTGGAACCTTTGTTCCTGCAGATGATTTGAACTCACCATTGATCATATTTGGCTATTGTCACTAACCAGTGATGTCCAGAACATCCGGTAACCAAAGGGTTTCTATCCCTGTACTTAATAATTTGATTCAGATCCCTGTCCTATTCCAAGGGTTCACAGTGAAGAAATGCTTCCACGTACAAAGATTTGCAAATGTAGATTGCTGAAGTCCCCCTTTTCTCTAGAAGTCAGCTTTGCAAGTGGTTCTCCCCACCCCTGCAAAAGAGAAATCAGTTCTGGATTAATTTGCTTAGAATGTAGTAGCCCTGCCAATCCATTAAGACGAAGGAAAGGAAAGAAAGAAAGAAAGAAAGAAAGAAAGAAAGAAAGAAAGAAAGAAAGAAAGAAAGAGGTATACCCACTTATAAGAAATCCTTTATTGTCAACACCTCTTCATTAATAATTCCCTTTTTGGAAGTGAAATACAACCATTTTCAATGCAGATATGTGGCAACAACACTCGGCTGATACAATAGAACTCGCAAATGAACATGATGATCAAGTTTGCAGAATGAAAGTGGGAGGATTTAAATAGGTAGGAAAAAAGAGTTGAAAGTCAATTCCTGAAATTAATTCAGTTACTTAGCATGTATTCTGGTTTTATTCACAGATATTTTGCTACAAGCACTGGGGTGAGGGGAACAAAGCACAAAAGGGTAAAATGACTTGTCAGGCAGCACACGACACTGAGGTCTGTTGTGTCACAACTGGATACAGCCAAGAACATTCACATATCCGATGATGATGATGATGATGATGATGATGATGATGATGACCATCATTATCCCACCACTCTGCCTTTTTAGGTCCCACAGCCAAAATGGCTTGCAAAAATTAAAGAAATGAAAAATGGAAGGCATACAAAATTATTTTAAACTGTCTGTAAAACTAAGAAACATTTTAAATTATCTCCATTAAAAGGCAAGAGACTAAATCACACCTCCCCTATGGATGAAAATGCAAACATTGACAATTTGTTGCTCTTTCATGGTTGCCAAAATCTGAAGTCTCAAGCAGGCTATTTCACCCTATCTAATCCAAAGACGAAAACACCAACTGTATTTGATCAGATAAACTGTTTGGCCTTGTTCAAAGCAGCTGATGTCAATGATGCTATCATCATGCCATCATGGTCTGTCACCACACCAATAGTGAGGCCAGAAAGAAGAGAGAAGGCCACACCCTGCACTTCCAAACAGTTGCTTTATTGTACAAAATTGCCTTCACATATGATCAACAGACAGCTTTTTCACTTTGTGAAATATATCCATCAATGAATAGGGAAGTCTGTATGCAATGAACTTGTTCAATGATTGTTAGGGAATCAGTCATGTGAATTCAGCCCCAAACCACTGCTGACCTACACTTGGCATCATTTAAAGCTATGGAAGTCAGCTGAGCTACATGAAAAAGAGATGACCTAAGCACTGAAGCAGAGAATTGGCTGTAGTGAAAATGGCATCTTTTAGGATTGGCATGACAAAAATATTTGCTGCATTTTTCCCCCTCTGGATACTTAGGCAGTTTTAAGGAACCCGGCATCTGTTCAGATCCATGTTCTCAAGTACCTAAGAAAAGGCAGATAGCGTCAGTTTTCCCAGAAACTTCATGGTAAACAATACAGAAAGCAGATGAGTCAGAGGAAAAACCCCATAGGTTTAGTACCAGGAAGCAGTATTGTAAAATACTAACCACTGAGTGCTTTAAAATCCTCCTGTGGAGTGGCTTTGGACACACCTAACTGCATTACATTTACAATTTCCTGAGAAGAAATTTCTTGAGAAGGGAGTGTTTATTCTGTATGCCTACAGGTGCTTCACACCCTTCTTCACTGATACTGAAACTGTCTACTACAACTGGGGTGGGAGAAACGGGGCTACTCCAGTGTTTAGGCAACAGTTCCCATCAAATCGTATTGTCAACAGAGGCAATGGTAAGAGATGTTAGGTGCTGCGGTCAAACAGTATCTGAAAAGCTGTCCATTGCTGACATCTGTGCTATGAAAATGCTGACTTGGAACTATTAGTGAAACTGTTTAGAGAGTTTTTAGCATTTACAACAGGAAACAGAAATTCCCCCTCCCCTCAGTTAAATAAGCTTTTATGTATTTATTCGTTTAACGACAGTGATTTATATCCTTCCAGGATACAGATTTTTCCTAAGGCAGCTTATAAGAAACAACCAATATATTAACAACATCACTGAGTTAAATATTAACATATAAAAAGTAATGAGGATTCCTTCCACAGGGCAGCTGATAGGGAAGAAGAGAAAGAGCAGTACCGTTTCCCTCACTTGCCTTACTCTTCTCCCTCATTTCTTCCACTTGATGGCAGATAGGTGGGGTAGGGAAGGGGAGAGGAAATTCTACCAATACAAGGTAAAACCCAAACTAGAAAATATCAAGATAATAAGAAATTAAGTAGCCAGATGACTTAATCACCCAAGCAGTTTTAGCAATGCGACAGGGAGACTACAACAGCCAACTCTTCACTCTCAACTGTAAATAATTTTTGCTTTCATGTTACAGCAGGCTGTAACCTGCATTCCTCCACCCCAGCAGTCTCAATTTCTTCCATGGTTTTGCAAAAATGCTCTCTATATCCCCTAGGGAAAAGCCCAGGAGAGGCTTTTTTGGCCTCAGAAAGTCAAAGTCAAACAGTCATGCAGGGGGCGGGGTGGGAAGGTATGACAATTTTCCCCCCATGCCCCAAGCATATTGGGGAAAATCCCTATATAAACAAACATAATGTTTAACTAATTTTAACTGTATTTAAAACACAAATTCCTATTGCTAAAAAATTGATGTCTCCTTGGTCTAAAATGGCCTTGCAGCTGGGCAAAAATATAAAATTGCTCATTCTCACTCCCTAGGGGATGAGAAGGTACTCTGAGCCAATTATTACAACATTTTAAATATTTTCCAGAGGCTGGAGTGTGGCAGGGTGGGTTACAGCTTGTCCTCTAACTCCTAGCAGTTGCTTGCCCCTGGCAGCCAAGAAGGAAAAGAGCCATGACGGTAGATAACAAGCAGAGTTGTAGATATTGGATACTGTAATCCTGGATATTTCATAGTGACACAAGTATCTGTCTAATGGACAGAAGTTGTAGGTATCTACCTGATTACCAGAGAGAGCAATTTTGTTTTCTATTGGCTCTTGCAGCTGAGAGATTGGTAGACAAGGCTTTAGAGGACATCACAGTAGCATCTTACTTCATAGGACAGAGTTCCTCTGCTCTCATGAAAAATGAACAACTTTGGGAAGGAGATTTGTCATTCTGAGGAAGAAAATGATCCTTGGATGAGACCCATTCCATACACGAGATATGCCCCTGGGAGAGGTCTAATACCAGGTGATTTTGGCATTATAGTTGGATTTATGACAGGCATGTAGATCTATATACTGACTTGCTGTCTTGGTGCAAAATTTGTAAATGTCACCTACCATTTTGATAACCTGAAAGACATCATATGTCATGGTGCATTTAATCCAGAACAGAAACACACAACTAATGTTTCACATCACAATTGTGGAAGAATAGATTTTAAAGTGGGGTAACATTAGTTTTGGGAACTTCTGCTTCATAACAGATTATTCCTGTGGGATTACGGTGAAATTTTTTTTGTTTCTTATTAATATATTTTTAGTTTAATCAGTGTTGACACACACAAACATAGGTCACAGGACACCATACTAATTCCTTGCTAAAAACTTACTCCGGCTTTTGTCCACCAGCAGACTGCATATCACATATTCCACTGCAGATTATTCTAACTGGGATACTATATTACACACTGTCCACTCCATTACACATGAGCTACTAATTTAAAAGAGAAGGGGATAATGGTCACTTATGCAACAGCAACTACTGCTGAATCAGCCCCATTTGCCTCATGAGGGTATAATATTCCCAGCCAGGAAGATGGTGCACTCCTCTAAGTGAAGAAAGAAACATGAGGAGGCAGAATATGTTTGGCCAGATATAATTTCTGGTTTTATAACACAATCTTGACAAGTCCTGATCTAAACCCAGTTAAAGAGAAGAGGCACCAGTCTCAATGGAATTCATACTGCAAATTATATGCTCTGCAACATCCATTTTGTAACACACTTTTTCTTTCCAATAATTCCTCCACACTCCTCCCAAATTCTTTGATTTAACATACCAGGAGCTTGTTAATGAAATTTTATTAATGCATTTTTTGTTACAAAAAGATGTATAATAAATCATACTGACACAAATACAACACTACCTCATTTATACAAACAGAATTAATGGCCTTGTAACATGACATACATAGTGTACATTTATATATATATATATATATTTACAAAATGATTTGCATAGCATTAAAAAACTGAGCATCAAGCAAATTTAACAGGTACCAACAATAGAAGAATCTGGAATTATAGTAGCATGCATATCTCTAGTCATGTTTGATTTTTCTTTCAGCTTTGACTGAAGCAATGTGTGTTCCACTACGCCAACTCGTATGTCCATCTGAATGGTTTCTTGCTTCAGTTTGGTTAAAGCTTGTTTAATCTTTACTAAAGGAGCTGTTAAAAAAGAAAATGAAAAATGACACATTTTTCTGTCATTCTGCCATAAAAAGAAAAGTATTATTTTTCTTCATAATTCACTCCCTCTGCTAATCGGGAGAGCTAAATGAACAAAAGAATAGCAATGCTCTAGAGACATGATTTTATAGATTCACGGTAGCTATTTTAAAGTTAGGATACACTCTACCACCTTCATGACATTATGTATTTGAAGATGTGCATTAAAATGCTCATACTTCTTCAGTACTTAAATGATAATAAATTTTATATTTGGTGAAAAGATAACTCAGACCAAAATTCTGCAGATTTCTTAATCTACCCTAGTACAGATTCCATCAGTTTTTACAAGTACATATTGTTACAAGAGCCTCACAAATCTCAAAGGACTACAAGCAGAATACAGACTAGATTTCCCCCCACCCAATAATAATGCACTTACTAGGATTTTAAAACAGAATTCATCCACAACGGATATTTTCTAGAAGTTTACTTTTGGCTGTATTAGTTGTAGAAAATGCTCAGGAATAGCTCCCTATTTTAAGAAAAAACCCAGATATAATAACTGAGACATGGCACATGGTCCTGTGCCTCAAGAGAACACAGACTCCAACTGTATCTCAGCTTCTCCTTCTGCTTTTGTTTTTCTGCAGCTGACTTTTTGCTCTTGTTCTGGAAAAGCATTAAACAACTAAAAAAGGGAGCTTTTGCTGAGAAAGTACCTCAAGAATGAGCTTACCACCATCAGTCATACTGCTTCCCATTTCTTCCATTTCCTGCTTTACCTTCTCTAGTTCTTCAGTAATCTTAGAGAAAAGTAAACAGGTTATTTGTAAAATCTAAAAGATATATCCATCAATTCTGAATGGTACAAATAACCCAAATTTAATCCTTGCATACCATTTTTTCCCAATATCTTTTTGTCTGCTAGTGGAGTCCAACATGCCCCTTTAAAATCCTAGATGAAAATCAAGCTAATGACTGGTTTCAAAATGGTCCCAGTTTTTTTTAAATCCATACATACAATGTACTTATTAGGCACTGGACTTAATAGGAAGCCATGGAGCAGACAGAAAAGAACACAGGGGGTTTATTTTAATAATGGAAGAGATACAATGCACCCCAAAAGCCTACGGAAAGATGACACACACACCCCAATAATATCATGAACAGGAAATAAGGCTGCACACTTGCACTGTCTCAAGATAATGGCCACCTGGAGCAGAATTAAACCAACAGAGTAATACTACTCCGGGGGTCTAATGGACCCCTACAGCCCTCTGTAATGGAGCACTGTACATACAAGAATGTGCTCAGGGAGGGAGCATATGAAGAATTTATTTTATCTGCCCAATGTTTTCAGAAGCTGCAAGGAAAAGAATGGACCATAGCTAAATTTGCTTTCCTTGTATCTTACACCTCCCACCAGGAGCCAACACTAATCAATAACAACTGCATGGATACAGAACCCCTGCTTACCTAGGAGAAAGATTAAGTTAAATGGTTCTTCTGATAATCATATTTTGGCCAGGGCATTATCATCCGATACCTCTTGTGGCCCTAAAGTTTCAGGTCATTGTTAGAACATCTGAGGCATGGGAGAAGCTTGTAAACACTTTTACCCAAACAGTGCCTCTCGTGTCTGCTACCAGAAGCCAAAACTACAAGAGGTAGGAGAAGGCAGAGCAGCGGCATTTGCTGCAGGAGGTGGCTGCTGTCCTTCCTACCGCTTTATCCTATGAAGGACATACATCTGGTCATAGCAGTCATTTCCTTTAAGATCTGCCAAAACAGAGAGGTAAGTACAGTAACAGCTGGAATATCTGAGGCTTATAGTTAACCTTGTAGAAACTATTATCTTTCCTAATAACTCTTGTATATTTTGGCACTCTCAAAATGTATCATAAACAGAACTTCACTTACAGTGAGATATAAATACCAATATAAGTAAACACATGCATACATAGCATTACAGTAAGACATACAGTAGGCCCTCCTTACCCATGGTCTCCTGATATGTGATTTTAAGTGACTGTATCATGTCCTGTACCTAAAATGGCAGTGATGTGCAAGCTGATGCACTGAGGAGACCACAAATATTGCTGCCATTAGAAACTATGGGATGCAAGATTAGCTTTTTTCTTCCCACAGGGGTTCCTGGAACAGAATTGCCATGTATATGGAAGGGTCATTGAACATGTACAATGTCCCAAAAACTACAATTCTGACTGGAAGGTAAAGTCTTACTTTCTCATGAGAGAATAGTAGGTAGGCTTTCCAGAGGCCTTTTATTTGAGATTCAAATACTCTGTATAGAACACCAGCTCAGCATAAAATTTCTTTTTACGTCTCTTCATTTTGGTGAACAAAGTCATCACGTTTTTTCCAGGAAGTGCCTTGAACTAAATGAACTTCTACATTTAACACTATTATTAAGGCTAAAAATAACAAACACCAACATTAAGCCCTAACCGATCACTTAAAATTTTGTATGATTCCACAGACCGTAACTGACAACAGCAGTATAATCAAGCAACACTACCTTGATGGGATTGGTTTTGCACTGAGCTAATCTCTCTCTTTACCTGTTCCACAACATATAAGGATAAAGGATTAAGGCAGGAGCATAGAAGGAAAATGGAGATCCAAAAAGTCATGGCAATAGCGGTGATGGTTGCTCAGAATCACATGCACAGAAAAGCAAGAACTTGTTATTGGAAGTCTTGAATAAGATCTTTGTGCCTTATTATCCTCACAGCTCTCCTGGTTTACAAAAAGTTTTGTATCTTCCATTTCCTTACTCTGTCTAGACTGAACTGCAGGCAAGACCAAGAGGCCCCCTTGTTCACATTCAGGATCATCCAGAATGCAAACTGGATTACTGGGAACAACTTACATTAGTTTGTTGGATTTGGCAGTGATGAAACACTCATCAGTAGCCTTGCCTGGCCATCTCATTATGCAAAGTTACACAGTCTTGTCATTTAATATTAATCATCTTATCAAAAAGATAAATAATAAAGCTTAATGCTTACAAAAAGTGCTTTGAAAAGGAAGGACAGTAACTCATTCATCCTGAACAACTTCAGAGAAGCAGGAGTTGGGTAAATCAGAATTTACCAGTTCAGTGAATCAGCTCAAAGGGAAGAACTGGCAGAAGAACCAGAATTTAGAAGTTTCATATTCAAATTTGTTTAGAATTTCAAATCATATGACTTGTAGAACAAATCAGCACAGCTACTTGAAACCAATCCCAGCCTTCTTTTGACTAGATATGCATAGGATTAGCCTACATACAAAAGTAAAGTAAGTGCCTGCAAGACAATGTTAACTTATTGCAACACCGTGACCAGGAACTATACTGCAAATATACAAGCTATCAAATACTAAAGAGCAAAGTTCTACCTCAGACAGGATTCTAGTCCTCTCTGTCACACCTCCACTTCTTTGTTGATATTTCTCTTTGGCCTGTAAATGGGAAGAAATTATTTGACTATGAAAAAAGGGATAAAGAACTCCTGAGAGAACTTCTGCCAGCAGGTAGGCACATCTAAATCTGAATATATTTGTGTGATCTCATCCATAATGTACAGGGCTGTAAGTCATGTTTTTTTATGTCTTCTGTAGCATAACAGTAAAAATGTACAGTTTTAATAGAAGAAGAGGCACCATTATAGTCTCTTGACAACAATCCAAATCAGCATTACCTCACTCAGAAGGGCTTGTGCAGAACGATACTCTCGAAGCAAATGCTCTAGCTGGTTGTTGATGTACTTTTCTCGACTGCTAACCTTCTCCAGAGTTCTGCTGATTTCATTATGAAGTTTGTCAAGGTAGCCCTGTTAAAAGTTTTACACAAGTCAGCTACAACTGAAGTCTGTCTGAGATCCAAACAGCTACTCCAGCATGCCCAGTGGGAGCTTTGCCTCCCCCCTCCTTTTTTTTTTTTTTTTTTTTTGAGTATCATACTCTTCTGCATTCAAATAGCTTTTGAAAGTTCTCTTCATTTCAAAATTAGCTTGCTATGCAACAGTGAAGTAGGGTAAAAAATACAAACACAACAGGCAAACCCAACTAATTGGACAGTTTTTTGGATCCTAGTAATGTGACTACAGTAGTGTGCTGGGAAAAATTGCAATTGGACACCCAAGCTAGACCCAAAAGTCTTAAATAATAGTGACTGTACCATATTCCTTCATACTTAAACATGTGTGTGCCAACATCTAAAATATGACTAAGACTAAGAACAGAGGAACAGTCATTCTTTAATACATTCTCTCATGCTTTCAGAACTCTCCTCAAGTAGTAATAAATGATTTTTAAAGTAAAGAAATGGAATACATATGTCCAGTTTTTAGTGTTAAAGTTTATTTTGTAATGGGGACTCATCCACCTATGTGACAAATGGTCACCACTGAACAATCTAACTCAAATTGTTTCCATCCTTTCTTACCTTCAATTCTCATTCATATCTGTTTCCCCCACACCCAAATTCGGTACACCCACTGCAAGCTGTAAGAAAAACTGTGAACTTTGTACATTCCTGTGTCATAGACTGAGAATCAACCAAGCACCCAACACAAATGTTGAAAGTCTGGACATCAAGAAGCACCCTGCAACCCTGACATTTCAAATGTCAACGGCAGCTGGCTGTCTTCATGTTTGAGGCCTGGAACTGTTCACCATCACTAGCTAGGAAAAGGAAATCAAAATCAGGAAAGGAACTTCTTTGTAAACAACGCTTCCATGTGATGCTTTGATCTCTGCACTCAATTACTTCTAAAAGCTTTTCCCAAACTCGTACTGTATAAAAACAAGTGCCGGAGGCAGCAAAAGCATAGTTTACAACAAACCAAGATGTGTGGTAGAAACAATACGATGGCATAGTATGGGTATTGCCTAACAAACTCCTATACAAGGCTGGCACCACAGGACCTGAAAATTCCTGCTGCAAGGAACAGAAGGTTATTACTACTTTCCTAATAGAAGTCACAGATACAGAATACCATACAGTGCCAGACTTGGGAGCAAGTGATTCACATGTACTTAAAGGGGATCACACACAGAGAGAAATGCCGCTAGCAAGAATACTCTGAACTACCACAAAATCATCAAAACCACACTACATATGAATTACTTACACATATCACAGACTCACCCTGGTGCCCTTTAAGGCTGATTCAATTCCATCTTGATGCTGATGTATTTGATCTACATGGACTCGCCAGTCCTACATTTTAAATTTAAAAAGAGAGATACACACAAAGAGGTGGATTATTTCATATCTGAATAAACATGAACAGGTTTACCACATATCTACAAAAGGTGACATGTTTTAATCCTAAAGCTGTTTTATTGAAATTATACAGTCTAAAATCCTGTGACACATCTATGCTCTGAAATGAAATGCTGGACATCACTGCCAATAGATGTTTGCAATTGGTTATTTGCTTGTAAATATTCTTATTCCACAAGTAATTATAACGGACTGCTCCAGGCACTAATATTGATTCTAATTCCACTCCCTTCTTCTAGAACATAAAAACAGGATGGGAACTCATTTACTAATTAATCAAAACCTCTACGTTCATTAACACTGCCAGTACATTACAGTTCAAATTCAGGACCGACAGAATCTTAGGTATTTTGATAATTGCAACTATATGTTTTGTAAATGTCTAAGACAAGACAAGAACGGGATAAGATTAATATGTAGCAAACAGCTGAAGGAAGGCTTTCCAAGATACACAAAATGGGTTAATGTGAACAAATTTTAGCTGACAGGAACCAGATGAATCAAGCCTGTATGCAGTAAGGAAAATAAAGAGGCTTCAAGTTAACTGGCAATATCCAATGCTGCATGGGAAGCCCTCTGCGAAACAAAAATCTTCCGGCTATTCTTCCCCCTCAGCATTTCTCTATGTCTCCCATTTTAGGTGTGATTTCAGGAATGAGAGGAGTTGTTGAAGGAAGAGTCTATTCTGATCACATATACCATTCTGTAAGAGACAGATCATAGAATCATAGAGTAGGAAGAGACCACATGGGCCGAGTCCAACCCCCTGGCACGCAGGAATACACCATCAAAGCATTCCTGACAGGTAGCCATTCAGCCTCTGTTCGAAATCCTCCAAAGGAAGAGACTCCACCACACTCTGAGGCAGTGCATTCCACAGTCAAACTGCTCTTACCATCAGGAAGTTCTTCCTAATGTTTAGATGGAATCTCTTTACCTGAAGTTTGAAGCACTGCTACATGTCCTAGATTCTGGAGCAGCAGAAAACAGGCTTGCTCCATCCTCTATATGACACCCCTTCAAATATTTAAACATAGTCACCAGTTGGACACCCACTCCCATTTCCTCTAGTTGCATTCCACAACTCTTGTAGCTGTAAAGAGGTGTTAAGTATTTCTTTGCCACAGCAAAAACAGTGAGTGCTATTGACATTCATACATAATGGATACATGAACCTAGGTTTCCTATATCCTGGCCAAAGCTCTAGTAACTGTACAACTTTAGATGTACCTAGGTGAAGCAGAAGGGCATGAGTACATTATACTTATGAGCAGAAAGTTTTGTTCCTACTTCTTTCAAATTGCAGTTGCTAAGCCTGTGCTAGGGCTGAAAGTTGTTGTTGTTGTTCTTCTTTTTATAAAGACTTGCATGTTAGTTAGAAGACTCTGCAAGAACTGTACTCCCCAACATCTAATTTTCTGCATATAGGGTTCTCTCATATAGAAAAGCAATCAATCATGTTCACTTACTCCCTTACCAGGTTAGACTGTAGTCAGAAATAGGTTTAACACCTCAAATCCTGTTAGCAAGTGCTAGGTCTCTAAGTAATATGGATCTGAAGTTAAACATGAAGTGAAAAGGATTCAGCATTGACTTAGGAAAGAAGTATGATTATAGTAATAAAAACCTGCAGAATTTTATCAAAGGTGTTCTGAATTGACTAGAGGTGAAAGAATGGAGGAGACAAAGGTAAAAAGAAATGAATTGTGTTAGCTGCATGGACGAGATAAAATGAGAGTACTGCCTTTAAAACCTGGAATAACCACTCTGCTAATAAACTCTGAGAACATGAAGTAATCTGGTGTTCTTACTGCTTCCTGATTTCCACGGCAATCTCCACTTATTTTGTTTGCATTATCTGAGATAACCAAGACAGCAATGAAAACTTTACCAATGCATGCTGAGAAACAAGGTCATGCTCTAGATATACTGAAAAGAATGCTGAAATGTGACTAAAGAGTGGAGAGCAGCTGAATATAACTCCAAGGTCCCAACATCTTGCAGGCTGAACATCTTGCAGGCTGAAAGATAGAATCCTGAAGAGAGTAGAAGAGTGGATGCAGGAGGAACTGGATGGAAAATAACAAGAAAACTGGAAAATGGAAATGAATAAGAAACTAAAGCAAATGCCAGCTGTACAGCTAAGACACATACACAGAAAATATTATGGCTAACAGGATAACCTAGAAGTCAAATGCACAAACGTTAGCAAAAGCTTTCATGGATTACAATCAACTTCCTCAGATGCACTGATGGAGTACAATAGTCAAACCTCAGACACAAATGCTCAGATACATAACTGTGGGATTGAAACAGATTGAAACAGGATATCTTAAAGGACAACTGGAGTCAAATAGCAATTAATGTACCCAAAAGAGAAAAGCTGAAGATGATGTGCTGAAGAAGAAAAGTGGGGAACCAAAAAAGGAAAGAAGACACTAGCAGAGATGCAACGAAGAACTATGCAAATACAAACAAAGAATACAATCAGAGGTAGAAAGGTATGTATATGTTTGTGTCTGTCTGCCTGTCTGTGTCTGTGTCTGTGGATGCACGCTCATATGTATATAGTTGCATGTGTATATAAAATATGAGAGTTACTTAATCTGCATAAGATGGCAAAGCTGAGATATAGTTTACTGAATATGTGAAGCAAAACAAACAAGCAAAGCTGTGGGGGAGCTACAGAACAATTGGGGGGGCCACCAGAAGAGCAGATGGAGCAGACATAGAACCCCACCCTAAGAAGACAAGAACTATTCAGTGCAAAAGTAAGTGAATGCCAAGCTAATACAAGACATGTTTTATACATCAAGCTCTTCCATGGAATTAGATTTACTCTTCATACAAAGCTGATCTTTGCAAGCCTGGCTAAACCAACATAGATCTGAACATCTGAAGTTCAAGGGAGATCATGTGGTCTTCTTAATATCTCTCAAAGATCTATTTTGTTTATATATCTGCACTGCTTTCATTAAGATTCTCATATATAAAAACTGTGTAAACATGTTTATGTTGAAATACAAGTACTTTGTAAGTACTAATCTATTTTAAGTGTTTTGATGTTAGTCAAGTGGCTTTAATCACACTTCACATTTAAGTGTGATACTTTGCAGAAGAAAAGGAGCTCAAAACCAGCAAATTTGGAGTAACTGTTGAAAGTATTTCTTAATATAGAGATTACAATACAGATCTTTAAGCATATATGCACAGTTACATTTTTTTCATAGAAGTTGACTTACTGAATAGTAACAGCACACAGGTATTGCTAAGTCCTTACCCACCTTATTATCAGTTCTGATTGTGACTTTCAATTGTGGAAGAACCCGTTCCACCTCAAGGTTCCATTCAGCTGCATCTACAGTAGATTTTAAAATCTCTTCTTGCTTTGATTCAATCATGTCCTATCAATAAATGTGTATTAAGCACATCAATGAATGATCAAACTACACTATGCAGTGATGTCACACAGCACACACACTCCTGATCAAGTTCTAAAACCAGTTGTACCAGCACAACTGCTAAAGATGAAGTATGTCAACAGTAATATCATTACAGTGTTGTCAAAAAATGGAAAACAGTAATTTAATACCAAGTGCAAATGCAAATGGGGAGTGAAGCTAACATTGTGAACTACTTTAGAACTGAATATAAGGAAAGACAATTAACATGAATAGACAATTAACATGAATAAATCCCTGAATTTAGCTTTCCTATTACTTAAGCACAAATGTACATACACAGTTTTGATCAAGAGGACACTATATGAAGGATCTGATTTGTGAATAGGTATAAAAATGTGTAAATGCTTAAAAAGAGACAGAAGACTAATTGTAGCTAACTGTGCATTAATTCATTATGCATGAAGGAATTAAAAATGCCATGGTTAAACCATGCCTCAATTGCTATTCTTAACACAATAAAACTAAACCACAATTAATAGTCCATACTCATTAGTGGTAGTGCAGAATATATGGCATATCATTCACAGACTTGATCCAAGGATTCATAATCAGAACTCTTCTCTCACTTCCCCATCCATTCTTCCCCACCACAGATCTCTGCATTCCTCATTTTATTTCCCCAGCCTACCCAACAAAATGATTGGTGGATCCTTCCAGTTTGCAAAGTTGTAGAGAGGGCATCAAAAGCATCAACCACACATAATACACAGTTAAGGGCATCTGAAAAGGAAATCACTTACTGATTTATAAGTTTGTGCCTTTAATACATTCAAATCAATGTAGTTTTCCTCATTGTCTGTCTCTTCTTCCTTAAAGATATATAAAATATTATTTAGCAAGATATGTAAGACTACGGTTCAGAAACAGTTTTCTGAAAATACCACAATTATTCATATTTACCAAAGTACATTAAAGAATTCTATTATGTGCCTTTGCTGAACATTATGCGAAGCTTTTTGTAACCTTCAACGCTTTAGCATCATTACTACAATACTTTCCTCTTCCTTACATTAAAGTACAACTTGTAGCAATTCATCTTAAGACATCTACATATAATCCTGGGTACCCCAGTCCATGCAAATGAATCCCAAGCAAACATGAAAGCTGAGAGGATGCGGTAATGGATGCAGCAGGCAGCAAATGCTACAATTGTGACAGCTGCAGAATTGCTGCTACATTAACAGGAATTGCTATCAGCTATGTCCGTGATTTTCTTTTCATGAACTAACATTTGTTCACAGGACCAAAATGTCTACTCCGCTGGCCCTTAGATCTGTGAACCAGATTTTTAACAATTATTGAGGTAATAATCTTCCTTATCCAAGTTAAAAGTTGCCTAAGCAAAAGCCACTTTGAAGTCAATCACACTGTATTGTAGTGTTGTGGTTCTCAAACTCTGGTCCTCTAGAAGTTTGAGATGTCAGTTACTAAAATTCCTAAGCACTGGCCATAGTGATTAGGGATTTATAAGATTTTAAGTCCAAAACATTTGGAGGGCCAGTGACTGGGAACTATTGCTATACTGCACTCCAAGTCCTGTGGTAAAGGCTGGGTCTAACCCTTGGACTAGGGGAAGCAGAAGAAGAGAGCAAAACACTGCAGATTGCTGACAGGGGAGGGGGGCAGGTATACATGTTTCAACATCCTTACATTTGACAAGACAAAAAAACAAACAAAGAGAAAAAGGGGGATTATTGTAGTTGGCGTTTTGGTAGCTGAAACATCATATAAAAGACCAGTTAGGCCTCTCCGTATATGCAACAGAATGAAGTAGTTTGGGATAAAAGAAAGGCCCATACAAAATCAGACTCGGAGGTGGGGGAGCAAACACACATTTTTTAAAAAAAATCTTCCTGCAAGTTGAAACTGACTGACTCTGGAGGGACAGAATCTATCCATGGTATCACTTTCCATGGTTTCAGTTGCCTGCTGAATATTCAAAAATATTAAACAGAAAATACCAGTGGCTGAGCAATGGCACCCACGTGGCCTGCTCCAAGTCCTATCACCTGTACTTTCCCAACCCAACCTCCTCTTTTAACCACCCCTCCATCACCACTGCTACATGAAATAGCTCTGCCATCACCAGAAGTAGTCCTCTAGCACTGCAGGGACCATAGAGAGGCTTCATACAAGCAGACAGTATGACGTCTCTCTATGGTCCCCGCAAAGTTAGAGGGCTACTTCAAGTGATGCCACAGCTGTTTAGCTTTGCAGAGACCATAAAAGAAGCTTCATACTGTCTGATAGTATGAAGCCTCTCTATGATCCCTGCAAAGACAGAGAGTTCAGTACTATGTGCAGTTTCAGGAATCCACAGAGTCCTGGAACTTATGCCCTGTGGACAAGGGGGATTACCATATCTTATCAACACGGCATCAAAAGCTGGACACTTTCTCAAGGTCACTATGAATGCAACTATAATCCAAGATAATAATACACTGCTTTTTTAGGCACAGGAGGAGTTCACAAATGTGTACATTTGAGTTAGTGGACAAAACTATTCTGTCATTTTCACATTAAGGCTTATAGCTTATTTCCTCTTATCAGGGAAAGATTATTTATTTACTACACTTTAAACCATGCCCAGTAACTAGAACTGTCCAGGTAGTATATAGGTAGGTGAAAAACATAAAATGCAAATAATAACACAAAGAAAAAACAGCACAACAATAAAAGGCTTACTTTTCAGTAGACACATACAGAACTACACTGTTTAATAATTTTTCCTCACATTTGATAACCAAACTCTCAACAGAAAATGGCATATACCTACCGCAATTATTTCTTCTACTTTATTAAGAGTCAGTTCAGCATCATCTTCTGTGATTGCTTCTTCTTCTAGCTCCTCTGTTGGATAACTGGGTCTGAAACAGTAAGTCAATTCTTCTCATAATGTAAGACAGTACATCATTTTCATTTTTATTTTTTTACATTAAGAATACAACCGGTCTCAGAAATCTATTTGGAAAGATCTGATAAAATACTGGACCTAGAGCTCTAACATAACCCATACTTGTAATAAGAAATACATAAAAAGATGAAACAAACTTTATTAGTAAGTGGAAACATCTTCATAGTTATTTAATGTTGTGTTTCTCACAGTAACACAACTAACATATAGTGTGCCATCCAAATATGTAGGGGTTCCATTCCAGGAACCCCCACAAATAGGGAAATGAACAGGTTGCTTACCTGTAACTGTAGTTCTTCGAGTGGTCATCTGTGCCTCATACAGTAGGAGCTTTCGCGCCTGCACGGTAGCGTACGGAAAATTCTAGAGCTCAGTAGCTTGGCGGGAACCCCTCCCCCATGCCGGTACTGCACATGCCGAGCAACGGTCACTCCCCAGTTCTGTAGTCCGCTGTAGAAAACAGGGACCTGAAAAAGAGGGGAAGGAAGGGTGGGCATGTATGAGGTACAGATGACCACTTGAAGAACTACAGTTACAGGTAAGCAACCTGTTCTTCTTCTTCGTGGTCTCTGTGCCTCATACAATAGGAGACTGTGTAGCTTACCAGTAGGACGGTGGGTCAGGTCCTAGAGTACAGAAGCCAGCACAGCACATCCAAATCGAGCATCTCGACAGGACCGGCAGTCGAGCCTGTAGTGGCGCACGAAGGTTGATGGCTGTGACCAGGTCGCCACACGGCAGAGTTCATGCAGGTCAACTCCTTGCAGGAGAGCTGCTGATGTTGCCACGGCTCTCGTAGAATGGGCTCGAAGAAAGGCTGGTGGAGGCTGCTTGGCGACCTCATATGCCAGCTGTATAGTCTGTACCACCCACCGGGAAAAGTGCTGGGTGGATGCCTTTTGACCTCTCCAACGCCTGCCATAACAGACAAAAAGGTGTGGAGTCTGTCGGAAAGAGGAAGTCCTGTCAGTGTAGAAAGCCAAGACCCGGCGAACATCAAGGGAGTGAAGAGACCGCTCCAATGGCGTTGTCGAGCTAGGGTAGAAGGTCGGCAAGATAAAGTCCTGGCCTAGATGGAAGCTGGACACCACCTTCGGTAGGAAAGAGATGTCAGGTCAAAGAACCACCTTGTCCCTGTGAAACACCAGGTATGGTTCATCACTCCGAAGGGCTGTCAACTCCCCGGCTCGTCTGGCACAGGTGACAGCTACCAAGAAGGCCGTTTTCATGGAAAGCAGTCTGTCATCTGCGGTTGCCATAGGTTCAAAGGGCAGCCTCATCAGCTGTGACAGCACCAGAGAGAGTGACCACGGAGGTAACGGTGGTGATACCGGTGGGTAGACATGCTGGAGGCCCTTCAGGAACCGCTTCACGGTACCGTCGCGGAAGAGGGCCGCTGATGGTAATCGTGGGGGCTGGTAAGCCACGATAGCCGCGAGGTAGACCTTTAGAGATGAGAAGGCCAATCCTTATTCATGGAGATGCAGGAGGAAGTGGAGCACGGTCAGCAAGTTTACGGGCGACACCGGCTGCCTTCGAGATTCAGCAAAGGTGACGAAGCGCCACCACTTATAGTGGTAATTGCGGTGTGTCGATTCTTTCCTGGCCGCAGTCAGAACGGTACCGATGATAGGGTCCGTTACGGCGATATCCTCCAAGCATGGAGGGCCAGGAGCGGTAGGTCCGGGTGAAGCACGCGGCCGTTGGAGTGCGAGAGAAGGTCCGGTGTCATCAGGAACCGGAGGATCTGCCCCCAAGCAGCCTGGATCGGGGGGGCGAACCAGTGCTGCCTCGGCGAGTACGGGTCGATGGGGATGTTATCGGCTCGGTCCGCAAGGATCTTTGATATCACTCGGCCCAGGAGAGGAAACGGAGGGAATGCGTAGAGTCGACCCTTGGTCCACCCGAACTGGAAGGCGTCGCCAATGGAGTGGCGATTCCAGCCGGCCCTCGAACAGTATCGACATTTCGCATTCTCGTTGGTAGCGAAGAGGTCTATCTCGGGTTTGCCCCATCCATCCCGAACCATCTGAAACGCCTCGCTGGACAGGGACCATTCGTGATGAGATGAGGTGTCCCTGCTGAGTGCGTCTGCCATGGTGTTCTCCTGCCCGGCCAGGTGAACTGCCACTGGGTGGATTCTGAGAGGGACGCACCAGTTCCAGAGATCGAGGGCTATGTTGAGGAGAATTGACGAGTGAGTTCCTCCTTGTCTGTTGACATAGCATACTGCCGTTGTATTGTCCGTGAGGATCAGTACCATCCGGCCAGTAACGAGGTGTCGAAAGGCCCTCAGAGCCTTCCAGATGGCTAGGAGCTTGAGGGCGTTTATGTGAAGAGCGGTCTCGCGGTTGATCCATTGGCCGCAGACTGTGAGGTCATTGCAGTGCGCTCCCCACCTGTAGAGGGAGGCATCTGTCGTTACTGTGACTGTCGGATTCTTCTCTTGGAATGGCATGCCCATGAGGCGGTTGCTGTAGGATTGCCACCAAAGCAGGGACTGGCGCACGTCCTGTGGGAGGCGAAGCAGACAGCCCTGGTTGTTGAGAACCAGGTTGAAAACTCATACGAACCAGTGCTGGAGTGGTCGTGCGCGCAGCCTGGAGAGGTAAGTCACAGTAGTCGTGGAGGACATGTAACCGAGGAGTTGTTGGACTCTCCTCGCTGTCACTGTCGGGGCCCGAAAACGCTCGACGCTGAGAGACAGAGCGTTTCTGCCCAATCCGTTGGTAGGTACACCCTCGCCAATATTGAGTCTAGGGTCGCCCCTATGAAATCGAGAACCCTGGAGGGTTCGAGGTGGGACTTCTTCAGGTTGATTTGAAGCCCAAGGTGAGTGAGAAGAGTCAGTGTCCAATGTACGTCCTCGTACAGTCTCTGTTTGCAGGATGCCACCAAGAGCCAATTGTCCAGGTAGGGGTAGACAGAGATGCCTTTCGTCCGCAGGTATGATACCACCGGGGCCATGCATTTTGTAAAGACCCTAGGCGCAGTGGTGAGTCCAAAGGGCAACGCCCTGTACCGGTAGCAGGTGTCGTCGACTGCGAATCGGAGGTACCAAAGGTGCTGCGGGTGGATGGCGATGTGGAAGTACACATCCCGAAGACTGATGGAGGTGAACCAGTCTCCTCGACGGAGGAAGGGCATGATCGAGGGCAGCGTGAGCATTTTGAATCTCTTGGGGTGGATGAATTCGTTCACTACTCTGAGGTCCAGAATGGGTCGCAGGGTCCCGTCCGCCTTCGGTACCGTGAAGACCGGGAGAAGAAGCCGGTGTTTCTGGCTGAGGGCGGGAGCTCCTCAATCGCCCCTTTTTGCAGAAGGGACTGGATCTCTTCCAGCAGGACCGAGCTGGCTGGGGTGGATTAATAGACGCCTCGCGGTGGTACACTTTGAAATTCTATGGCGTAGCCAAGACAGACGATGGTAAGTACCCAAGAGTCCGTGGTGACTGCTGTCCAGTCGGTGAGGCGTCTGGCCCAGGTCGGTTGATCTTCCGGGGATGTTGGTAAGCAGAAGGTTGGTATCAGTGGCGACCTGCGAAGGCGGTCAAACCTTGACTTCATGCCCAACGAAGACTTCTTGGAGGAGGAGGATGGGCGTCTCCGAAGAGGTCTTCGCGTGGTAGACGAAGTAGAAGGTCAGGAGGCAGTGGAACGCACCGACTGTTGGTACATAGCGGAGGATGATCTATGCCAGAACTGACGCAAACCAAAGCTGCGGCGAGGTTGAGGCTGGTTGATGCCCATCTTTTTGTCTGTTAACCGGGCCTTAATGATCTGGTCCATGGCCTTGTCCATGGAGGAATGAAAAAGTCCCTGGCCATCGAAAGGGAGATCTTCAATCCTCTTACGGCTATCCCCCTGAAGACCTGACGACCTCAGCCATGCATGGTGTTGAAGGGCAACCGACCCGACCATCACCCTCAAGGTTGCTTCTACAGCGTGTCTTGAGGAGGCGAGTTGTTGAGTCGCCAGTGCAACTGCTTCATTGTGCAACCGAGTGGCGGTTGTTCGAGAGTCATCGGGAAGATCCGCCAGGAGTGGAGAGAGGCGGTCCAGGATATTCCTGTGGTACGCGGTGATGCAAGCCATGGTGTTCAGGACATGAACAACCAAAGAAGACACGGAGTAGAACCTTCGGCCGAAGTTATCCAGTTTTTGGCCCTACCGGTCCAGTGGTGTCATGTGCGGCCTGGTACCGCCTTTGGTCTGGGCCAATTCCACAACGATGGAATTCGGGACCGGGTGGCTAAACAGGAACTCCACGTTTTCCTTCTGAGTCTTGTATAGGTGCTCTAACCTATGAGGTATAAGTTGGGCTGAGGCTGGCCTGTCCCATGGGTGTTTGAGGGCATCCAGGAGCATGGGTAAGAAGGGCAGCGGTGCGGTGGATGATGGATGCATCTCCAAGTACTGGAAAACTGGGTCCTGCGCCACTGGGGCTGGATCAGTCACTTTCAGGCCCAACGCTGTCGCCATACGTAGAAGGATCGCCGAGAACTGGCGAACATCCTCAGGAGCAGAATCCAGGGCCAGTTCCCCAAATTTGAGCGGAGGCGATTCATGGGAGGATGGTGTCGAATCTCCTGAATCAGAGTCCGACTCGTAGGACTGCGACGAAGAGGGGGACGAGGACCTCTCCACCGTTTTCTCCGCTGCCGGGGTCGACAATGATGTCGCTGTCGACGCCTTTTTAGCTTGTGGTGCCGTGGTTGCCGCAGGCGCCGGTTTAGCGGGCGTAGTCGAAGAGCGAGGGTGTTCAGCCTGCGTGGCTTTAGTGGCTGAATCCTCGGCTCGCGTTGTGGTGACTTCTGCCACGGCACGTGTCGTGGTCGCCATTACCCTTGGGGGCAGTGACACTGCCCTGTAGCGAGGTGAAGGCTCCCTGGACCTCCAATATCGTGGAGCGGGAGACCATTCTGACAGTCTGTCATACAGCCAGTGTGCTTCCCGTGAGGGTGAGCAGGATCGCCTGCAAAGTGGTGACCGGGATTGCCTGCGAGGTGACCAGTACCGTGGGTCCACACGGTACCTATCCCTATAAGATGGGGAATAGGAATGATAGGACCCCGGGTGCTCACGCCAGAGGTGCTCGTACCTGCCGAGGTAGGAGGCCGAGGTGTACACCGAATCCCGAGACTGGGGTCTTTCCAGGTGCATCTCTCGATGGCGAGGAGATGGAGGCCGGGCTCTCCGGTTGGGAGAGCAGGACTGGGAGTGGGAGCGGCTCCTCCAAGAAGCTGGCCGTTGAGCAGGTGAGGGCCGATGTCTGGCCGCAGCCTTCCCCCAACGGTGTACCATTTCGCGGTGAACCAACGGGGCAATCTCTACCACTTCCTCGGTTAACTCAGGGCGCAAGGCCTCTTCGGCCGGCTCCTCATCCGACACCTCGAGCACCTCTTGCACATCCGATTGCTCCAACGTTTCCTCAGTGGGCAGGGTCAGCGGAGGTGTGAAAGGTCGAGCCGCTTCAGTTGGAGAGCGTCTCTTCTCCTTCCTCCTTTTCTTTTTCTCATTCTCCTTCTCTTTAACGTCCTTAGTGGATGGACATTTCCGCTGGGCCGCTGTTAAGGGCTTGGAGGAGGAGGCCAGAGTGGTAAGTTTGGGTATCCTCGGTAGCTTCAACGTTGGTACCGAGCCCGATACTGACGAGGTAGACGGTGTGGCAGCCACCGACGCCGATGATGGAATAGCTGCCGATTTTGCCTTCTCCGACATCGCTGTCTCGTCTTTCACCTTCAGGGATTCTTCCCAACAGTGAGACTTAAGCCTCACCGAGCGATTGTGGAGCATTTGATGGGTAAACTCCCGACAGACTGGGCAGGCTTGGACGTTGTGGGTCTCTCCCAGACAGAAGAGACACTGACAATGTTTGTCGGATTGGGCGATCTTGCGGCCACAGGAGACACACTTTTTAAAGAGGGCCGACATAGACGAGTGTCCGGGCGGAGAAGATGGCTGATAGTTCGAGTCGGCGAAGAAGCAGAAAAAAGGAAGCGAAGAAAAAAGGAGGGGGGTCTAAATACCAGAAGTTAGTCCGAAATCCAAAACCGTAAGTCCAAAAGAATGAAGCCGAAGTCAAAACCAGAGGAAAATTATGACGAAAAGCACAAGCCACTAAGAGAAACTTCTGTACGCAACAGCGGACAAGAAAGAACTGGGGAGTGACTGCTGCTCCGCAGGCTGAGCATGCGCAGTACCGGCATGGGGGAGGGGTTCCCGCCAAGCTACTAAGCTCTAGAATTTTCTGTACACTACCGCGCAGGCGCAAAAGCTCCTATTGTATGAGGCACAGAGACCACGAAGAAGAATAAAAAATGCTTGCATCCTATTGTATTTAATGGCAGCAATGAGTACATGGATATATTTTAGGTACAGGGATGCAATGTTTGTGTGACCTGGAAGTTGTAAATGTGGGAGGTCAATGTACCTATATGTGTTCAATTTTCTTTCAGTAATGTAGTCAAGGCATTTCTGTAATGTGGTTAAAGCCTCCATGTGTTATTATTGTTATCTGCAGAGAAGAGCAGGCAGGGAAGACACAAGGGTCAGGATCAGCAAGCAGTCTTTGTAACAGCTTTGTGCAAGAAAAAGAACAACAGCAACCTGTGATGGATGGGGGAAGGTGATCTCATTTGCCTACTTCACTCATGCACTGCTGCCAGAGGAAAAGGCAACCAAATAATACATACATACCCAGAACATACAGCAGCTGTCCACATCCAAACCTACATGTATTTTTAATGACTGGCTGAGTGATCTGGGAGGGGTGGCTTTGGAAATCAACTGTGAAAAAGGCACAAGGAATCTCCTAAATTATTCTTCACATAATGCATTGGTTTCATGGGCCCCCTCAGAGACACAATTTGAAGAGACATGAGGCTCTGGCTATAGCTGGCTTTTGTAGGAAACCACACACTGAGCAGGCCAGCACAGCAACACTGGTGGGATATTTCACTCTCCTGGAATTGTCTAGGATCTTGGGCATGGTGGTGTAGTAAGACCGCTCAGTGAATTGAAAACTTGAGATTTCAAGTTAAGATATATGGCTCATGTTCTTAACCACCTTTCTACTACAGTGTTTGTGATAACAAAGTCCTTATATAGTACTTTGCAGTGCAGTGGCCCAAGTGTGGAGCGTGAACAACAGAAGTCCAAATTCAAATCCTTATTCAACACCTTTAGAAGAAGATGACCTTGAGCAAGTCACTCTGCCTCAGCCCTCACCTATTCTATCAAATTGCTATGGCTCAGATGATTAGTAACTGACATAAATAACTAATAAATAACTGGGAACTCATAGAAAACAAAACTGACCTTGTATAGGTCTTCTCTATGTCTGAGAAGAGAGAGTTACAGGATGATATTGCATCCTGCATTATAGGATGATATTGCTACTGCATTATTCTAGTTTTCTTATTTTGTAACATTAGCACCTCAGTTTCCTAAAACACACATAAAAGTATCAGAAACGATACTGTTAAGATAACATACCTTTTCCAGGCAAAGGAAGTAAATTTCAAAGCTTCCTCTGCTAAACAATCAAGAACATAGCATGCTTGCTCTCCATAGCCAGCCTTTAACTTTGAAGGAGGAAAATCCACAGATCTCCCCTAAAAGAGAATTACATATCATTAATGGAGACATAACATAATTACATTTTTTAACTACATGTTCTTCTTTTACTTTTTTTTGCATCTTTTTTATTAAAAACAGTAAAAAAGAAAAAAGAAAAACAAAACAGACATTACATCACATTTGTAACATAACTTAATAATATCTAACAAACAAAACATACAAGTACGTGCATATAACAAACTACATATCTTGCTGACCTATTCTCACAAACATAGAGCACTTCCCCTTTTTCATGAGATACAGCCTTATGTCATTAAAAAAAAAACTACCTCTGTATGTCAGAAAGAAGTAAATCAATTATTCATTTTTTTACTCATTATTTTCAACTCTGTTTACAAATTTTTCATGTTCTTCTTTTACTGAGGTCTAGTGCACATGTGGGTTCACATCAAGAACGTATATGTAAATGATCCCCAAAGATAAACACCACAAATATAATTTACATATCAACTCACATTAATTCAAATAGTTTTGGGTTCAAAGACTAAGCTGCAAATACCAAGTGATGACATATCAAGATATGAAAATGCATACACAAACAGGTCTGGGACCATCACATTCATGATTCATGGCAGTTTATATTTTAGCGTGCTATTTGGATGTACTGCCCAAACATGAATTTGACAGCCAGGGCATATCATGGTTTCACCTCAGCTTTTCAGAAAGCTTTCTTGGCAATAGTTCATAAGTACTCTATTTAATCTGCTGTTCACTCAATTTCACTTTTATTTCCTTGAATTATTGAAAGAGGAATTTCTTTTAGAAGGTTGGTGGACACACTTTCTGCAGCACCTATCATCACACAGGTTCAATTCATACATTTCACACAGGCATGATTTGGCATGATGTCCAAATTGAGAAATTGTGGTCTAAGAATGGCTGGCTAACAAACCACCATCCAAAACTACAGTTTGAAATGTATATAAGAACTACAGTTTCTACTACCAGATATACCTCAGCTTACTATGACTTGGCCTGACGCCTGAATTGACAGACCATAGTTATGGTTAATGCTATGATTCTAGAGGTTGCTGAACCATGAAAAATAGAAAGTATTAACGGAACTTAGAATATGAAAGGAGGTTAAAAGCTCAAAAACATGTATTTTTGTTATTTTGTGTTTAGAGACAGCCAGCATAATGCAGTGACTTGAGTGTACGATTATGACTCTGGAGGCCAGGGTTCTAATCCTTGCTCAACCATGGAAATCCAATAGATGACTTTGGGCAAGTCATTCACAGCCTCAGATGCGAGCAATGGCAAACATCTTCTGAACAAATCTTTCCAAGAAAACCCCACAATAGCTTTGCCTTACGGTAACCATAAGGCAGAAACAACTGGAAGGCATACAACAACATTTAGAAGCCCAAATCACTGTTTTAAGTTCAAAACTATGGGTAGTACAAATCATGTTTAGATGTGAAGTCCAAATTGATCTAGAGCATGACTTTAACCTGCAGAATTGTTTGCCTAAACTTTGTCCCTGAGAACTATTAATATGAATATCAGAAGTTCAGAAGCAACCTCCCTCAGTTTATTTACAGCAGGTCCTCTACAAAACAACTGTAGTTGTATTCACCCTTCCTCAGCTTCTTCCTTTCTGTAATAGTATGAATGACTTTAAGGACTAGTAAGACTTTTAAGATTCATATTTTGAAAGCAGAAATTTTAACAAGACTGTGAATTATAAAAGTATTTTTAAGTGGACAAAAGGTATAATAATAACCAAGTTGGAAAGATACTTTTTAAAGCTGGAAGAGTGATTGCTTTTATAAGTACTTTGTAAGCAAAAGGGACTAAGGAAAGAGATCTGTTTGTTATGGGGAAAACATCCCACTGAAAGCAACACCCTAATGGAGGAGTCAGTGTGGAGACAAAGGTATTAACTGTATATATGCCAAATTATGCTCGACAGAAGAATGGCAATGATGTAATCCCCAGAAAATGCATGCAATTCTGTGATTTGGCAGAAGATTTTGGAGGAATTGGAACTGTTGTAAAATGATCTTAAGAGCTTCAGATTATTTGATGATATGATGGATATCACAAAATCAAACATAGAGGATATATTGGAGTGTGGACAGAAAAGTACTGATGGTGATGTGCACCTTGACCAAGATGATTTTGGAGATTGAAAAGTGATCCCAGAGAAGCCAAAAGAGAGTACTGGACCTACTGCGAATAATGAAGAAAGGAATAACATTGGAGACATGGAAAAGGAGAAGAGTTTGTTTTTCCTGAAAGACGTTCAAGAGGCTGGAAGCAGGAATGCTGAGATCTACAATAAAGCTGTCAGAAAGAGCCACTGTTATGCGGGGAGGGAGTTCTGGGATGACACTGAGGGTTTTTACATTTCAGCTAGACTGTTGGAAGGGGAGAAAGAGAACAAAAACAGCACAATCACTAGGAGAGTGCATTATAGAGGAATGTTTCCTCCTCAGGTCTTCCGGAATTTTATGAGTGATGCTCAGTTTTTGCAACAGCAGGGGTTTGGCACAACCCCAAAGGTTAAATTGAAAATATGAATGGGTAAAGAAAGAACATTCAAGTTTCTTCATTTGTAGTTGTTATTGTGTTCCTTGACATTCAATGCTGTTTTAAAAGAAATTATTATAAAATAACGGATTTCTTTTGCTAGCAGTGGGGGAGGATATATGAAATATAGGAAGCTATTTAAAATATTAAGATGGATTTATATGAAGACTGAAGGGTTAGACAAGGACAAGGGATATTATCATGAAAGAGGACTAATTTTTGCAAAGAGCTATGGAAAACTGGGGAGAGAAAAGAAAAAATATGAAGTTTTGTTTTTTGAGAGACTCAGGTGGAAAAGAGTCAGAAAGGAGGAGAAACAGTTGGTAAATAATTGTGAAAACTTTTAAGGATTTAATATTTTATATTTTGCATTATGTTAGATTGCTGTTAAATCAGAATGAGGGGGGAAATTCATTTAGCTTAACTTTGAAGAGTAATAGTAACATCTATTAAAGAATACTCTTTATCGATTTTCTATAGAAAATATATAGAAGATTTTGTTAATTTGGATCTAGGTATGAGCAGGTATATGTTTCAGAAAGGAGGATGAAGAATTATTGAGAAAGATCTAAAGGGCAGGATTGATTATACTTTAATAACTGTTGAAGAGAATATTAGTCACTCTTATTTTTTCTGTTCTTTCTTTTCCTTTTTCTTATCTATATTTTTTTATCTATTTTTCTTTTCTTTATTGTTTTTTTTTTCTTTTATGTTTGTCATTTTGTTTAAAATTTCTCAATAAAAAAATACAGTATAAACCTGGCCATTGATGCATAAGCTCGGTTCTTGTTCATCTGTGTGGTGGTAGGGGTATTTCACAGTGCCCTGTCATTTTTGGTTTACTCTACAGCAATATAACACAATTACACCTACCAAAGTTTCCTCTTCTATATGACTTTTCATATATACAGTCCCTCCACATTCCGTAGAGTTAGGGGTATAGGACCCTCGTGAAAGTGAAAAAAAGTGAATAACTCTAGGCCCTCCCAAACCATGTTTAACACACAAAAAAGTATGATCAACATATTCAACACATCTCGGATTCCTTTGAGGCATCAGGGTTCCTTCACAAGACAGAAATGAGTGGCTGGTGGGGCTTACTGCCACCTCCACTGCTGCCACACCATTTTTAATAGGGACTTACAAACTTAATTTGCAGTTTCTCAGTCTCATGAGGCTTGCATGGCATTGGGAGGCAGCAGAGGTGACAGCAAATAATCCGTGAATAATCAAATCCGCGAAATGAAACCCGCAAATGCGGAGGGCTGACTGTATAGTAGTTCAGCTTCCCTTCTATCTTGCTACAGAAGCAGAAGGGTAAACAAGTCTATTTTGCAAGGAAACATCTACAACAGATTTAAAGTGTACCACAATAAACAAATGTTTCCAAGCAAGAAGGCAACACCTACACTGTACATATTAACTACACTGTACTAAAAATCTCAACAAGGCTTTCACTTCCATTTGATTTTAAAAACGACTTCATTTACTCCTTCTCTTTCTCCTCCATTCATCATAGTCTCTAGGTCTTCAGTCATCAAAAACAAAATCGGCTTCCACAGTTCTGCTATAAGTGAAAACATCAGAAATGGAGAGCTAGTTGCAAAGTACATAATTCAGTTTGATTGTACTGAAAAATATATTGTGCAATTATATGTTTATAAACATATCTTTATACGTTTATATGTTTACAAGAAGTGAGAGGAGGAGCCCTGGTGGCACAGTGGTTAAGTGCCAGTACTGCAGCCACAAGATTCTGAGTTCGATCTGCCAGGCTCCAGGTTGACTCAGACTTCCATCCTTCTGCAGGTCAGTTAAATGAGTAACCAGCTTGTTGGGAGCAGTTAGCTAACACATTGTAAACTGCTTAGAGAGCAGTTAGCTGATAAGCTGTATAGAAATACACATGCTATTGCTATTGAGCACACATTACATCAATAAATTCATGGAAGAAAATGTGGCTACTTGGGAGTCTTGTGTTCATGCCTTACTTACGGGCTTCCAGGGATGAGCAAAACTGCAGCCCATGAGCTGCATGCACTTCCTAAGGCAGTTTTTTGCAGTCCCCAACCCTGGCCAGTGGATAAAATCCCTCTTGCATGACAATTTACTGGGGGGAAAAGTTCATGCCCCCTGCATCTCCAGCTGAAATTATTTTTTAAATTCTCTCAGCTTTGCGCACCATACAAAATGTCTTGGGGTTGAAAAACTGGCCTCTGAGAAATCAATTATTCCTACCCTTGCCGCAGGTAATGTCTGGCCACTGTGGGAAAAGGATTGGAAATTAGACAGAGGTTTGCTCTAATTCACTATCAACAATCTTATGTACTCCCAGGTAAATATGTATAGAATTCTAGCATCACTGGCAACAGACAACCTATGGATTATCTCCAGTGCAACTGTATTTGGCAACTCTCTGCAGCACCCTGAACCAATTTTAAGACTTGAAAGCAAGAATTGCCCACTGTTCAATTCAGAGGGAAATATTTTCAGATTTTCCATCTTTAAAGTTACATTTCCCTTCTTAGTTTAGTTTACAACATGTGTGAAGTAATCTACCTATTTATATGTAATATTACAACTGAATACATATGACCTTCATATGAAGACAGTGTGATGGAGCCTGGCGGATGTAGTTAGCATGGGTAGCAGGCCAGTCTTAGCAACAGGTTGCCAACTGACACAAGCGGCTCTGGGTAAAAGAGAAATCCTGCCCACTGGTGCATGAGAGGAGCTAAGCTTTCTGAGGAGCTCTATATAAGGGAATGACTTGCATTTTTTGAGAGATTTCTTCAGGGAGAGAAGGAGGAAGGGTTTTGCTGGATAAAAGGGTGGCTTTCTTAGAGGCCTACTAAGATGCAGAGGAGAGACCAAATCACTTCTAAGCTGACCAGAAAGTGAGACCCTGACTTCAGGATTAGGACTTTGAGCAGGGGAAGACAAAGGTCTGAATAGGTATGAAAACTTTGTGCCTGAATACTGAGTTGAGCTAAGGAATCTGGTTAGACATTTTTGGCAGTTCTGTTTTGCCTGTATATATTTATAATACCCAATAACTTTTCCCTGTTTGTTGTTTTAATAAAGACTGCATTCTTTTTTTATAATTTCTGACTCAGCAGAGTATTTTTTTCAGTTCTACTTTTCTAGAAACATGCTATCATGGACTATTATACCTTTCCAAATAAAACTAGAGAGGCCTTGCCCCTTTCTCACTAAGGTGGTGGATTTGAGAGGGGAGAGCGAGGGTTGTATAAGGAGGTGGAGGGGCAAGGTGCTATATAGACTGGGAAGGCAGCTACCATCTCCATTCTGTGGAAAGAAAAGCAGGCCTCACCCCTTCAACAGACAGTGTAAATTTTATAGGCCCTAACATTTCAAAAAAGTATTAGCTTGTAAAATAAACTTTTAGCCCTAGATCTCTGTCTGGAAAATAGAGCAGCCATGAAAATACAATCGTTAACCGCTTTCTCTTAAATCAGCTTAGTTCTGCTGAAAAATAAAATAGAGATAACCAGGATATATGCAGATTGCAAAATAATTATGAATGGCTGAAACATAGTACTAAGTGAAACAATTCACTTACAAATGACCGCAGCTCGCAGAGTATGTCCGATATGGTTGCATTTGGGTCATCATATTCTTGTGGTTGTTCAAACGGATGCCCTGCTTTATTAATCAGCCAAGCAGCAAGAGTGCAGAACATGTAGAACTGTTCACCGGGGTTAATGGGCAATGCAAAGTAGTGCCTGTTTTAAAAGGAACGGGCAGAGATTAGCCTGCCTATATTGAAAAATCCTGTCCTCCCCCTACCAGAGCTTCTCTGTACTACTATAACCTTCTATGCCCCAAATTGCTTTCTTCAAGGATGACATTATAGGAGTGGTATTTCACTGACAGGCAATTTCCTTGATAGATGTGCTCTTTTCTCTGCAGCACTTCAGAATGTTACACCACAAATATCTGTATCTTCTATTGTGTATGTACACCTTACCAAAAATTAATTTGAGTCAAAGGCTTTAAATGCATTTCTCAAGAACCTATCAGCCAAACATTTGATAGTCCAAATTTAAATATGACACTTTATAAAATATTTTACATCTTTTCATCTTTTACAAAAGCAAACATTTTACACAACAGTGTACTGTTCTAGATGTTCACATAACATACCAATACAGTCCTTCCTCCACATTTGTGGGTTTGACCTTCACAAATTTGATTATTCGCAAAGCACGGGTTTGCCTCCTCTCATCCTTTGCATTCTTCACCCCAGGCTTGCAAGGCTTGTGTTTAAACTGGATGTTTTTTTTTCCTTTGGGGTAAGCAAAGCCCCCTCCCACTACTGAAGGTGTGGCTCCTCTGCCATGTGGTTGCACATTCTTCTGTGTATTCACTGCCAATTGGTCAGGTGGTCTCTCTGCTCCTACCCCTCTCTTTTCAAGATGGCCACTGGAAGTAATTAGAACTCCAAAACTCACCTCTTCTCTGTCTGAGGGGCAAACACTAGTAAGCCTTTTAGGTTGTTTTTTTCTCTCCCTTCCACAACATCAGGGCCAGAAGCAAAGGAATGGGAGGGGAAAGCTCTGGAGGGGAATGGGGGGAATTGCAGGGGGGGGATATTCATAGTTTTTCCACTTTCAAGAGGGTTCTGTGCCCCAAATCTTCATGAATGTAGAGGGGCTACTATATTTATTTTCTCACAATTTATACAAATATTATGTATAATAACTGGAAAACTTTACATGTCATAAGAGTTCAGTACATGTATCATGACCTGCAAGATCAGCAGGAAAAGAGACAGTTCAGTTATTTAAACAAAAGCACTCAATTAATAGGAATGTTCCACATGCTACATTCAAAACAAAAACCTGGGAAGCATTCTAAGATTGTTCTTATTTGAGGTGGACATTGGAAATCAAAGTTATACTGATGCATAGCTTGTGGGTTTAATACGAGTGAGGATTTAAGCTGCTGATTTGAATGGTTTCAAAAGACTGTATTAAACTCCAATTATTTTAGCCTTTCAAGACAGGACAATCTATAAACTCAAATAAGCAGCAATATAAACCACTAATATTCCTAAGCAAAAAATCTTTTAAAAAAATTAAAGGAACAGAAGTATCACACAGAAATACCATACAGCCCTCCCTCCACATCTGTGAGTTTGACATTCATGAATCTGATTGTTTGTGAGGTGTACATGTGCCTTCCCTGTTCCCATTCTCCTCCTCCCATTCTCTTCCATTTGGCCAGGCACAAAGGAGGAAGGCAAGCACCCAAACAAAATGCAAGGAATTGCGAGGGGGAGGCACATGCACACTTTTCTTCTCCTATAGCTCCTCCTCCCATTCCTTTGCCTCTGGCCCCAGTGCTAAGAACTCGCACCAAGGCAATAGGCAAGAGAATGGGAGGGAAGGCTTGCACAAGCCTTCCTTCTCCCCTCCAGAGCTCCCGCTCCCATTCTCTTGCAAAAGACACACAAAAGGCAAGTGTATGGGAGGGGGGAGGAACAGGAGGGGGATCACGGGGGAGTTATTCATGGTTTTCCCACTTTCACAAGGGTTTTGAATCCTGAACCCTCACAAAAATGGAAGGACCACTCTGTAAGAGAAATGTTGAGAACAGTAATTTCAAATACATGTGTTTTATTGAACATCTGTAGCTCACTTATGAGAACTACACATTAAGCTTATTTTCACATCACAACAGCCCTATAAGGTAATATAAATGACATAAATTTCTGGCTGTCAGGTAGTTAAAATGCCTCGGAAAGAAGCTTCTTGAATACTGGCTCTGAACGTGCACTATTTGAATTTTGCTTCTGACAAAAGCATTGGTAAAATAGGAGTTTTATAGTAAATGGAATTAGTGTTCTCAACAGCAAGCTCTTCACTCCATCATTCCAGTTCTGACAAGATAAGGCACAATAATTTAGCAAATCATTAATCCCCCTGCATTCCATCTTCCATATTCAATAAAATTTGCAACACAATTTTATACATATGTATTGAGAAATCCCACTAGGTTCAGTGAGTTTATTCATGCATAAATGGGTGTAATCATAGCCTTTATTTGGAGCTGGGACAACTATACAGGCTCCCCTCACTTATCTGACAGGTTATGGATTGGACTGCTGTCAGGAAATGGAATCGGTGGAAAAGTGGAACCCATGTCCTATACTGTAGGGAGCATAAATGACTTATAGAGGTTCACTTGTTACCAACGGTGCCAGCTTGGTGCCTTTTCTCCTCTCTCAGCTTCCTCTGCAAGCAATGTGCATGTGCAAACCATTCCAAGAAAACCTCCATGGGCAAGAAGATGAAAGAGCAGGAGCCACCCTCTGAATTAATGGAACCTGTCCTTAATTTGGAAGTGTCAAAAGAGCAAGTCATCAGATAATACGGTATCAAAAAGGTGTGAGCTTCCAGTATAACAGAAATACTTGTTTCAATAAACCAAAGTCTTTTTAGTGAAGATGTCTAGCAATTTTGATATCAAAACACAAGTCCATGGTGACTTTGTTTCCTTTCAATGAGAGCGAGAAAGTTTGCCTCTGTCACCTCAACTAAAAGAAGCATTAAAAATTAAAGTGCTACATTTTTCCCTTTTACTTTCCTACCAAGATACAAAAATTTTAAAGTTTTGAAATCAAGGAAATATTTTTGCAAAAAGCATGTTGATACCTAAGGAAGAGGATTCTGAATATGCTTATAAAAAAATGTTTACCCAGCATTGCAGTACTAAATATCAGGCTCTAATAATTAAATAATAATGTACAGTCAGCTCTCCACGTTTGCTGGTTTGATTTGATTACCGGTATTTGTAAGTTTCTTCAATCCATGCCACCACCTCAAGTGCTTGTTTTCCAAGGCAACCTTTCCTTTTGGTGCCTCCAATCAAGCTTTAAAAAACTTGACTCCGGTCTCCTTCTCCTCTACCAGCTACTGCCTGACCAGCTAAGGACAGCTAGCAGCCCAGTTTTTCAGCACCACAATCCCTCTCCTGATCTTCTCTCACATCCAAGGAAGAAGATCAGTGAGAGAGGAAGTACAGGGCCACCATACCAACCAATCCCATTTTCTTCTCCTTTCCCTGAACTGGTTTGGATCCTGGGCACCTGTTCTCCCCATGAAGACTCAGCACCATCCCACAGACACACAAACACACACACACACACACTTTGATATTTGTGATTTTTCCATTTTTGCAAGGGTCCTGCACCCTTATCCCTAGTGAATGAGGAGGGCTGACTGTACTGAGGCTGGGCTGGAATCTGATTTTGCCATTTGCAAATACTTGTCCTTGCCACTTCTACCGAAATCTTATTTTGTGCACTGCAATTATTTATGGTCTATTCTCAGGTTCTCCAATCATCTCAAATACATAATGAAGATGAAAGAAAATAAAACTACAGACTTTGTTTTCAAAAAGTAGAACTCTGAAAAAACATTTTAAAAATAACATTATTTCCAACTGAATACAATAATAAGTGCTGAAATTTAATGGAGTAATTCTATATAAATGGAATGAAACTTAGCTGTTAACTACCAGAGTCTCCAACTTGTTTCTACCAATACTTTTTTCTAAAAAAACCCAAAACACTCACATGTGAGTGGTGCAATATCAGATTCCATGTGAAGTCATGAGTACTCTTCTACAAGTTTGTGTATTTTACATAACAGATTGACAGTGTGATCCTGGTCTAGAGGGAGTCATTTAAATCAGCTTCCAGATTCAGGCATCAAAGGAAACTGTGGTTTAAAAAACAAAGAAAGAGTGGGCTCTCAATGTTCATAAGGGGGTTGAGGACCCTCACAGAAGTGGAAAAAAAATTATATATTCCCCCCTCCCACCTCACTGTGTGTTCACTCCCCCATCTCATTTACTTCTCCCCATCAGAATGAGTGAGTGAAGTAACACATACATGTACTTTGCACCATCCCATTGCCTGATCCCCTGCCCAATTGAGTGAGCAAGGAAATGCATGTACCTTCCCTTATCCCCCTCTCCCATCCTACCCTCATGTACCCTGCCCAGCCAAATGAGTGAGCAAGGGAACACACACATGCACCTTCCCTCCTCTCTCTCCAGCATCCCAACCCTTTGTCCCCACCTGTCTGAGTGAGTAAGCAAGGAAAAACACATATATACTTCTTCTCCTTCTGCTGCCCCATCCCATCCCCTTGTCAACTGTACACCCATCCAAACAAGTAAGTGAGTGTGAGAGGGCAAGCGTGTGCCTTCCCTCCTCCTGCTCCCCTGGCCACGCACACAGGTGAGTGAGTGTGTGAGGGAAGCAGAGGCAGCAGCAAATAGTGCAGGAATAATCAAACAGGCAAAGGTCAAACTTGTAACTGTGGAGGAATGACTGCAGTTTCACCAAAGCTGGATGTACAAGGGAAAAAGAGAACAGATGGAGTGAAGATGAATTACACATTCATGGTTTATTTATCCAGACAGTGATGCCTGAACCAAGCCAATGCCCCATTTTAGATTATCTTCAACTATTCTTGAAACAGTTGGGAAACCCTACATTTTCAAGCCAGGTGTGCACAGAAGCTTTAAGATATTTAAGAAAACTCCACCTTAACATAAAGCCTCAGTCAGATGATATTTCACTTCTGATGACACAATCCCCACAATCCTATGTGTTGCTACTCAGTACACAATTAGACCCCTCCCTGCTAGTTGTACATCCTGAATCAGCTACATATATACCACACATGTAGTAGCTCACTTTTTAAATAATCATGAAAACTGAAGTTGTCACATACATATACTGTAATCCTATACATAATGCACACACAGTACATAGTTTCATTTCAACTGCAAAAAGACTGATAGTAAAACAAAGTTAGTAAAAAGATACATTAGCCATGTTTAAACTGAATTCTTACCATTACTCAAGCAGAAATACATGAAGGGCTATATGAACACACTAGGTTAATTAATATAATGAATACTATTTCAATGTTCTTTGTCTATAGAGAGGAAGAGTTCTGCAACTAAGAAAATAAATTGTTAAAATATCAGTTCTGTATTTCAAAGTTCTAGATGAAATGGCTTCTAATTCAAAACTTACTTGGACAACTTTACATCCCTGCACTTCAGTTCTATCACTGCTGCATTTCAGTTTGCAACACAGTCCTCAGAAACAGTTACACTCTACAGCACACTATTTATTTGTCCTTGGCAAATCCATCCTTTACAGCTTGACACAATATCTGTAGTCTGTAAACTGTGTCTCCTGCTATATAGAGAGAACTCTTCTAAGACCTATAGCACAGCATAGCATTCCATTCTATATTATATAGTGTGTTACAGGTAAACAAAGAACAAATCCAAAGTTACTCAAGAATTCCATGATCTCAGAGCACATAATGAGAGCAGAGCCCCCCTCCATCAAAAGGAATGGAGACAGTACATACCAAAACTATAACACTAAAATCAGCTTTTGATAAATAAGACCAAATCTATGAGGTCATCCTGAAACGATCTTTCACAGATGAACACCCAGAATAGCGCCTCAAGATGTACATACACTAACAGAGAGAGAATAGGTTTAGATAACCAGCACTAGTAACTGGAAAGCACTGGTAACTAATAACCAGCCCTAATAACTATGTGCAAACGTCTACAACTCTCTTTTTTAAAAAAGCTTGTTCATTCATTATTACAAGAATGTATATTATTAATTCCCCATTTTATAATGAGGCTGAAGAGTTAAATGTCTGGGACCCCAGCTAAACCTCAAACCACAATATTCTCACTGCACTAAATGATACAATCTTGTGAGCCGCTGCCCCCAAGAAAAAGCTTCTTTGCCACTAGCAATGCTTGTTATGTGTTTTAAAATGTCACATAACATAAAAGCATATGTGCAACGTATCAAAAACACACATTCAGCATATTAAACCCAAATAATCAACGATTACTGCACAATCCTGTGCAAGTTTTTCTTAGAAGCAAGTTGCATCGGCTTTAATAACACTGACTTTCAAGCCCTTATTTATATCTTTCCCAGCATGGGAAATATTCAGGTGTGGAAATGAGAAAATTAAGAAACATGTACACAGAGAAAAATCTAGGCAGGACTACTCTGCAGCAAGTTCTACCACGTCCCAGCAGACTCACTTGTGCTCAGAGGATGCAGGACAGAGCACCCCAACTTCCAAGCAACACTGTTTATCAGAGACACAATATATTTCTTCTTTTATTTTTTATTTTTTTTACAACGAACAAGCCTTGGAGCTCTTTTATATATATATTAACTGACTCATGACTCCAACACCAAGTAAGAGAATCAAAGAGTTGGGAGGGACCTCAAAGGCCATCTAGTCCAACCCGCCGCCGCGAAGGAATACACAACCACAGCACCCCTAAGAGATGCCCATCCAACCCCTGCTGAAAGACCTCTGCTTAAATAACTTGAACAGACCACAAGTAACAACTTCCCTGGACCACACACCGACTCAGACTTTTTCAAGAGATCGAGTTTAGCCACTCAGCTGCCCGTCTCCAAGCATATATTAACTAAGAGCAAACTTTCCCAAAGGAGGGACAGGTACGCACGTGTGAACCGACCCCCCACCTCTTCACAGACACGCGTTCAGTTCACGGGTGGCGCGGGGTGGACGGGAAGCGGCAAGCCTTTTCTCTCTCCCTCCCTCCCGGTGTGGCAAGTGAGGGGCTCCCTCTCCCACACCCACCCACCACCCGCCTCTGCAAGGGAGCGGCCCAGAGAGCCAGGCCCGGCCACCCCTCTGACCTGGACAGGGGCCTCATGTTGTGGCTCCGCAGCGCCTCTTCCTCGTAGTTGAGGAGCTTCAGCTTCTCCATCAAATCCTCCATCATGACGAACATGTGGTAAACAGCGCCGGGGCCCCGCTCGACCACCGCGGCCCCTGCCGGCTCGCCTTCTCCCGCGGCCGCCGCCATTACCATCCCGCAGCCCGCCTCGCCGCCAAGTTGTCACCGCGACGCCAGGCCAGGCGCGGGGTAACCCAGGAAACAAGCCCCGCCCGTGCGAACGTTCACCCGCCAATCACTCGGCATAAGCGGGAGGGTTCGGCCCCCTCCTTTCCGGCTGCGAAGGGAGCCCTGGCTGCGCACGCGCAGAGGGCTAGCGCTGGTAATACCCCGCTCGCTTCCCCCGCCCGTGGCTGAGGGCTCTGGCGTCTCACTGGGAGCTTCGTCACGGTTGCCGTGGAGGCGGCTTCGTCCGTCGGTGGTCGGCGAGAGGCAGCCGCTTTTGGCGCTGAGTTCTAAAAGGACGCGGCAGGAGAGGACGGTGGGCACGGCGGGCCGAAGGATCCCTGCGGGTCGCGGAATTTGTCAACAGAGCTCATAAAATTCTTTGTTTTTATAACTGTTGCAGACGTGATTCTTTAGTAAAACCCACACGGTCCAGCGTCTGGGGTTGTGCGCGCGTATACATATACACACACAAGCCATTTCCGCACTAGATTGTTATAGCGCTATTATTCCACTTTCAACATCCTATGGAATCCTGGGCTTTGCAGTTTCGGGAGGGGCCGGATGGCCCCTCCCGAAACTGCAAAGCCCAGGATTCCAGAGGAGGTTGAAAGTGGAATCATCGCACTATAACAATCTAGTGCGGAAAAGGTCACACACATATTGAAGCGATTTACAAACACAACTTTAAAAAATATATAAAATATATATAAAATCAGCAAAATTTAGGGATGGACTGCATCCTCGGATCTACTACAAACTTGGGGAAAGTACTGTTTGCTTTTTAATCGCGTGTTTATGGACCTACACGACTCAATATTGAAAGGAACGGGTATGGTTTACGGCATGGTCACTAGACAGAGAGATGGATAGAGATATGGAGGGGGGATCTGTGAATTAAGGATTGTGTAAGGCCTGCTTTAGTTGCCCCCACCCCAACAAAATATACATGCAACTAACTACTCCTTACATTTTCACCCAGTGGTAGATGAGGACTTCCATTTCAGTGGAGTAAGGCCATTTCCGCACTACACTCTTATAGTGCTATTATTCCACTTTCAACATCCTGTGGAATTCTGGGGTTTGTAGTTTACTGAGGCCAAAGAGGTCTCTGGCTGAGAATTACAAATAATGTTCCCTAAACTGCAAATCCCAGGATTCCATAGGATGTTGAAAGTGGAATAATAGCACTATAAGAGTCTAGTGTGGAAAGGCCCTTTAAGAAATCCAGTGGGGTCCAGTCCCTGCTTTCAAGGAGCTGTCCAGGATGCTGAACTCTGTCTGCGATGGAGCACCTTGGGTAGTTCATTTAAAGCAATGGTTCTCAAACTTTGGTCCTGCAGATGTTCTGGACTTCAGCTCCCAGAATTCTTGATGGTTGGCCAAGCTGGCTGGAGCGTCTGGGAGTGGAAGTCCAAAACACCTGGAGTACCAACGTTTGGGAATCACTGATTTAAAGTCTAGTGTGGGGGGAAAACCCAAGCCTGGATCTCCTCCCCACAGGCACCCATGGAAACCAATAGCTGCGCCTGTGGTGTAGAAAACTAATCCAAACAAAAATAGTGCACTTCAACATGGTATGTTAAAAATCTTTTGAGCTTAGTCAATGTCCAGAATGCTGGAAAGCTGGACTGGTAGGTAGGGCTCTGCTGTTAACATCCCTGACAGAAACATTAACTACACTGATACTCAAGGTTGTGGTCCTCTGGGAGGAACTTACTGCAGCCAGTCAGAACTAGGTTGGCTGCGGTTACCCAGAGGACCTTCTCTTCTGTCGCTCCCAAGTTATGGAATGGCCTGCCGGAGGAGACCCGGCATATTACCAGTCTTGACCGCTTTAAAAAAGCAGTCAAGACTGTTCTCTTCCGACAGGCCTTCCCAGACTAGTGCTCCACCGCCTCCCACCAACTGTCCTCCTGTTCTTTAATAGTTAGTTGATTGTAGTTAATGTGTTTTAGGGGGTTGGTTTTAGATGGGTTGGTGGGTGGGGAGGATTGGTGATGCTTTAATGCTTTTAATGCATTTAATGTATTGTAGTACCGCCTCGATCCATGGGGAGAGGCTGAATATAAATAAATATTATTATTATTATTATTATTATTATTATTATTATTATTATTATTATTATTATTATTACCTGAACCATTGGTTGCCAGTCTCTGGCAAGTTTCAAGGAAAGAAATAACAATACCCAAATAACAATACTTGCTGGTCCCTGGCATATTGGAAAACAATACTTATTGGGCTGCCCACATCATGTTGCCTGAGAAGCACTGATTTAGATGACATACGTATGACAGGATATACTGTGCAGTAGTGTGGAATTGAATGGCTGTCGGTAACAAAAGGTGCTCTGAAGTCCCAGATTTGACTGTTCAATGACAAAGGCATGCAATGCAACTGTGCAACTGAAGCTGTTGTACCCCATTACAACTGGCAAAGAGTTTAATTGCCATAGAATAGTAAGACTTGGAAGGGATCTTGCACAACATCTAGTCCAGCCTTTCAGAACCCTTTTACCCAAAATAAATAACTGGAATAAAAAAAATGAAAAATAAGAAACTCAGTCGCAATCTCTACAGCACCCCTCATGACCTCTTGCAGAACCTGAAGAGTTCCAGGGAAACTTGTTGAGAAACCCTGATCTCATCCAACCACCAGATCAATGCATGGTAACCACAGGTAAAACATTCTTTGTTATTCTTCCTATTTGTCTTCCATACAGCAGGGTTTGGGTTGAAATAATAAAAAAAAAATCTATGATGCACAGGCATGCTAACATATATTCTTCATGTAGTCCTATAAGGAAGTATCAAATTAAATAATAACTTCAAGAAATGAAATATCTCCAAAACTGTGACTTTTTTATCACAATAATTGCACTGGCATTAATCTCGCTTAAGTTTATGTATTTATAAATTAAAATGAGCTTATATAATCACATATTTTCTCAGTCCTATAAATTTCAGAGCAGAAATGCTTCAGGGGCCTTTAAATTTAGCAGCAGAAAATGACTTCCTACCATGGGTACTAAAAACAAAGTTCCATCTTGATTGTACTTCTTTCCTTAGTATATAGAATCATAGAATTATACAATCATAGAATTGGAAGGGGATCTATGGGCCATCAGGTCCAACCCCCATGCTCAGTGAACCCCCTACTCAATGCAGGATTTACAGCAAGAGCATTTCCAGCAGGTAATTGTCCAGCCTCTTTTTGAAGACATCCTGAGAAAGAGACCTCACCACTTCTCTAGGCAATCAACTTTATTGCTGAACCACCGTCGCTGTCAAGAGGTTCCTTCTAATTTCAATCAAAATCTAACCTCCTTTAACTTAAAACCCTTAAGCCTAGTTCTACCTTCTTGTCACCTCCAGCACCCTAGGGAGAGCCAGCTTTTTCTGAGAAACAGGCAAATGAACAAGACGTTTCTTGGTCCAAAAGGCTGGGCCCGTAGGCCAGGTTTATTTAGTACAAAAATACAAAAATACAAACAGCTGCAGCTGGGTGGCGATCAAGAGATCAGATCGCAACAAAGCATGGAGGCCTGATCAGACCTTATATGCAGGTAGCAACATACACTCCCACTTCAACATTTTCCACCAATGAGGAAGTGCCACAGTTGAGGAAGGGGCTGGGACCCCTTGTGGTATGTGACCTCCTGCTAATATGTAATGGCGGCTGGTTTTTTCCACCCACAGTATAGTGAGGTAGTCATCATGTGACATGGCAGACATGGGAGGGGGCTAGAATACATGGGAGGGGACTAGGACTTCCTGTGTTTGGTTTTACTCCACTCACAGTTTCCCCCCTCACACAGGAAGGACCAGCCCCATCCCATATCCCTGGAGTAGAATTTGAGTCTCTCTAGTAACATTGACCCTTCGAGGTAGATCAACAGGCTTATCATTGGGTAGCATATTACGAATGATTGGCATACATTGCGATAGACAACAGAAACTCAGAGTTATACATACAAACAAGACAAAAATGACAAAAATACTTTTCACCCATCCAAGAGCTGACCAGGCCCGACCCTGCTTAGCTTCAGTGCAATCAATCCTAATCTACTGTCGATGTCTCCAGTGCCGAAATTACTTCCAGTGGTTAACAGGCACAGTTCAAAATCCAATACTGAAGTCTCAGGTCAGCCTCCGGAGTGACCAATGAGAACCAATGTCCCTAAAAGATCAGATATCTGGCGCATTCCTTCTAAACAGCAGCTTGAGTCTGCCGCTGGGGTCCTTCCTGTAAGGATAAAGAGCGAGCAGGGGCCACAGAACAAATAGATTTTTATAACAATGCATCTTCCATTTCAACCTCCCCCCTCAGGCTTCCCAGACAGAGTTGGCTAGGGAAATTTTGGTCCGGTGAGAACAAAGCAAATTCCAGCAAGGCGGGATAAAATTTGAAATTCAGCCAGTGAACTCTCAAAATCAGGGTGTTTTTGTTTGTTTTGTAGCAAACATTGTGCCTGAGGGCCAGACCAGGAGACATTAAGAACAGAGCAAATTTCAGGCTGGACAAAGGCGGATCTGAACTGCTGCTATCCATGTGCAGCACTTATCATGGCCTTGCTGTTTATTGGCGCAAATCCAGCATCATTGTAAAATAAAATGCATCTGATGCATCTGCAAGCCAGGTCCCAGAGCAATTGACCAAGGCTTTTTGGAATGCCCGCCTAAGGGAAGAAATCCTTGTCTTTATCGGCTGCTTCCTTGGGAACTTGCATTTTGGGGACCCCCTGCAAATGCATAAGCCAGGTGTGCCAGCAAAAGGTCAAATTATTTGATATCAAAAGAGATATCTAGTGCTCAGGTCTGAACCACAGTAACAACTTATTGGCAAACATATCAATAATGGACAAATGCACTCACAATGGACGATGTTCACTGGATGAATTCCCATTGACGTGAATGCAATGCAACAACTACAAAACAGAGGAACCCTGAAATGCTGTAATTCAAAAGCAGGCTTTTGTGAATGAAAGCAATCAGAAAGGCGAAACAGTTCCATGAAAAATGTGGGAGGGCAGTAGATCAGGACTGTAGCATAATCCCAACAAGAAAAGGATATTTCTAGTATAGAGGGCTTTTAGAAAGAGAATTATTACTATAATGTACACATAATGGATATATGAAACTAGTTATGCACTTCACATAGGTACAGCAGTAGATACATGAAATCAACAATTGATCTTCTTGGATACAACAGCATGTGAGGGAAATCAGCAATTAATTGACAGTATTCTCTGGCATACAAGATCTTCTTTGGTCTATCTAACAGAAATTTCTATTCTATGATATGATGTCTTCTTTAATAATGATATCTGTAGGCAGATAAAAACAACAAAGCACATCATCCCCCAGACACAAGGAGAGTGGGGTTGTGCTCAAGTTTACATTAGCAATATGCAAACAATTCAGAAAAATAACAAAGATCAGTTGAAAATCAATACAAGTAGGCAAACCTGTGGGTTCTGAGTTCAAATTCTACCACATTTCTATAAATCTCGTAACATCACACTAAAAATACCTAAAAAGGAAAGAGAGAGAAAGGGGGGGGGAAGGCAGAAAGCATAACATCCCACATCCAGTACACTCATAACAACTGAAGCGGAAATTACTAAAAGAATACATCATATAACAACAATTACAAAGAAATACATCAGCAATCAAAAACTTGAATGAAGGCAATTGAATGATAGCATTACAAATTCAAATACACAGTCCATAGGCAAAAGTTTCTGGAACATTAAAAACATTGAAGTAAAAATACATTTAAGATGTTGTTGTTGTTTTCAGGTTTGGGGCTTAACCCTCTTCAAGTATCCAAAAGGAAAAATCTTCTGTAATAAAAGCAGGAGGAAACCTATCCAGGAGGGTTTCCACCCCCCTCTGGTATCAAAGTGTAGTCAAGATGCTTTAAGATACAAAAAGAGGGGCCATGAGTATTCACAGTTATGCAGAACCATTCTTGGTTAAAATTCCTGCAAAGAGGAGTAGTAAAGCAAGGTGCTATTACAAAGGGATGAAAAATTGGAAGCAAAAGCCATTTCCTGGTGTGTTTAGCAATTCACTAAAGTGAAATCACAATGTGAGTACTGTCATCTCTTCCATGTACGTTTCTAGCTTACTGAAATAATGTGTTTCTAAGGACGAAAATGTTTAACTACTTCCACAGGGGAACTTATAAATGCATAAGACATCAAAAAGATTCCAGCTTTTGTCATATTTAACAGGAAGACCACTGAAATTAACAGGACTTAAAATAGTCATGATCTTGATCCAACCTATAGCATCCATCCACAAATGTCACTGTATGAAAACATTAACTGGTCACAAATTAGAATCAAAAGCAAGAAACTACATTTTGAACTAGTCTTTCCAAAAATTCCTATCTGCTGAGGCTCAATAAAGATATTGCAGTTTTCCTCTGCTTTCTAGAGAAAACAGTCCTTCCGTCACAAAAGGAGCAAGCCTCGCCTTAGTAAAGTTCACATGAGCAAGTAATTCAGTCTCACTATTGAATTTTTTTTTTTTTATCTGCCTGGTTCCTCTTTGCTCCAAGGTCTTCTCGGCTCCAAGCTGCCAGTTTCTAAGATTTATGCTTAAGGCTCCATTGTATTTCAAAAGCTCAAATACTAAAAAATATTTTACTTCTCACACTGACAATTTTTATGTCAAAAGCAATTACTAAATTTTGGATGAAGTTTAAAAAGAGGTTTGCCTCAAGACCCCCACCTTCTCAAACCAAGAGATTTTTTTTAAAAAAAGTGAGCTGTTGAAGAGTCATGGTCTGGCCCCATTGTTATGCAAATGCTCAAGAGACAAAAGAGATCTGCAGCTTAACAATTGAATGTTTCCTTGAGGACTAGAAACTTGGGAAAGAACAGATTTTGAAAAAGAACAGTTTCCTTTTCTGCAACTTCCCTATTGCAATCCTTATGGCTAACATGTTGTTCTGGCTGGCTAACATGTGGTGGATTGGCATGTTCTTCTTCTTCAGTGGCCAGTCTACTCTGGGCTTCCTGAGCTACAAATGCAAGAGCCAATTTGTGAAAATAAAGAGGGAAAAAAAGAAAAATTATATGCTTGCACAAAAATCACCCCAAAACCACTCCCAAAGAAAATCCCCAAGTTCCTGCAGAGAAATGAAAACTGGCTCATTCTCAGTCACACAATTGCTGATCTTGAACAAATTCACGCCTTCTTTGTTCTCCTTGGAGGAGACAACAGAGAGAAAAGGCTATCTTGCTGGCCTGGGATTTCTGGTTAAAGAAAACATGTTTCGTAAACAATGCAGAGATTAACAACAGATTTATGTTCTTCCTGCTGTAATTCAGTGGCAGGAAATGGAATGAAAGAGTTCCTTAAAAAAAATGAAACAAATCAGAACATAAGGGCAGTACACACTTAATTGTTGAAATAAAATATGTCTTTTTTAAGAAAAGGAGAGATGCAGTCGAGAGATGTTGCACAGATGAATGTTTAACACAAGTCCAGCACTTTTCTTCCATATAAAAGAGTTTTTTTTTTTTCATGCTGGATAACCCTTGGCAGAAGTGCTGAGCAAGGAAAACGCCCCTCATTCCCTTTGGGAAAGTGCAAGAAAGAAAGAAACCCCAATTCCAATACGTAATGTAACCTGTTAATGTTTAGCAAATAGAGAAACAGGCTAAAAGAACATCACAGGAACAGATATATTCTTAACATTTCATTGAATCTGATTCAAATTTCTGGGCATTAGATGCAGGCAGAAATTCCCTGTTCAATAAACATAATATACCATATCCTTTCCTATTGATTACAAGAAGCTGGGCGCTCCCAGCACAGACACATTTCGTAAATCAATCCCAGTACCAGATTTTATCCCTGGGGAAAACCATAAAAGTCGCAAAATGTAAAAGGATCAGTTTGAAGATGAAGGCAGGAGCTCAGGCAGAGGAATCTCGAGGAATCTCAGGGCAAACAGCCAAACTGCCTGACTGCAGCCCTGGGACATGCTGCAAGAATCTGTTGCAGCCATGCCTGCCCTCACCCAGGGAATTCCTTGGACTGAGGGCACTAATTAAAAAAATAAAACTACAGGGAACACAAATGCACAGACATTTCTCACTCCAGGCACAAAATGAACGCAACACACACACACAGAGAATGCAAATTCATCAACAGACAGTTGGAGCTCCCCATTCACACGCAGCCACAGAGCAACAAGAGAATTCTCAAAACTAATTTCAAGCCCAAAGGTACCTATCTAGGGCGGTCCCTTTAAAAAAGTTTTTGGGACTTTTCCAGAGGGTGAGATGTATCAGAGGCTTCTGATAATTCCAGATCTCACCCTAATCAATTTCGGAGGCTTACCAGGGGGTGAGGTGAATCAGAGGCATGTTCCAGAGGCGTCCAATTGTTCCAGACCTCACCCTACTCAGATTCCAAAGCCTTTTGGATCAGGAAGGTAGAACCTCTGTTGCCGCTGATCAGGGAGCGTACTGCGAAAATTCCCGTCACGTCTCAAAGGGACGTTGGCGCCTTGACATGAAAAATTCGATGTCCGCCCCCAAAATCAGACGGTTTTCAGAGGGGGCCTCCCGTCTGTTCCCCTGGGCAGAGGGACTAATTTGGGTGCTCCTCACCCCTGCCCGCTTCTCACTTGCCCCACGTTGGGCGCCAAAAACTGTCACCTCCAGCACCCTTGGGAGAGCCAGCTTTTTCTGAGAAACAGGCAAATGAACAAGACGTTTCTTGGTCCAAAAGGCTGGCCCGTAGGCCAGGTTTATTTAGTACAAAAATACAAAAATACAAACAGCTGCAGCTGGGTGGCGATCAAGAGATCAGATCGCAACAAAGCATGGAGGCCTGATCAGACCTTATATGCAGGTAGCAACATACACTCCCACTTCAACATTTTCCACCAATGAGGAAGTGCCACAGTTGAGGAAGGGGCTGGGACCCCTTGTGGTATGTGACCTCCTGCTAATATGTAATGGCGGCTGGTTTTTTCCACCCACAGTATAGTGAGGTAGTCATCATGTGACATGGCAGACATGGGAGGGGGCTAGAATACATGGGAGGGGACTAGGACTTCCTGTGTTTGGTTTTACTCCACTCACATTCTCATGCAGTTGAGAACAAGCCTGCACCCTCCTCTGTCAGCCCTTGAAATATTTAAAGAATGTCATCATGTCACCCCTCAGTCTTCTCTTCATGAAGCTGAACATGGCCAGCAACTTCAACTTTTCCTCACATGTTTTGTTCTCCATACCTTTTATCAGCCTTGCTGCCTTTTTCTAAACCTACTTCAACTTGTTTATGTTCTTCTTAAAATAAGGTGCCTAGAACTGAATACAGTACTCCAGATGAAGGCTGACCAACACAGAATATAGGGGGACTAGTACTTCCCTTGACTTGTAAACTATGGTCCTATTAATGCAGATTAAGATAGCATTTGCCTTGTTTGCTGCAGCATCACAGTGCTTGCTCATGTTCAGTTTATGATCTATAATCATCCCAACGGCCTTTTGTGTAATACTACTGAGTCAAGTATCCCCCATCTTATAACTGGGCCTTTGGGTTTTGTGGCCTAAATGTAACATTTGGTGTTTGTTTTATTTCATTTGATTAATTTCACCCCAGTTTTCTGGTTTACCAAGGTCCTTTTGAATTCTGCTCCTACATTCCAATGTGTTAGCTACCCCCCCAGTCCCCCAGATTCCCTTCACACCATCATCTAAATTGTTGATAAAAATATTGAAGGATGTCGGCCCCAGGACAGACCTTGTAGCACTCCACTTGAGACCTCCTTCCAGTCTGAAGCACAGCCACTGACTACAACTCTCTTTTTCCAATCAATTATGGATCCACCTGATAATTTTTCCATCTATTTCATATTTTGTCAGTTTATACAGTACACCTATTTTTATAGTACACTTTATCAAATGTTTTGCTGAAATCTAGATTGATGACATCCACAGCATTCCATTCATTCACTAAACTAGTGACCCAATCATAGAAAGATATAAGGTCAGTTTGATAGAATTTGTTCTTGAAAAACTATGCTGACTTCTACTAATCACTGCATTGTCATCAAGATACTTGCAAACAGATTCTTGTATAATTTGTTCTAATGTAAGGCTGACTGGCCTGTAATTTCCTGTGTTATCACGGTTATGATATGTCGGGTGAGAGCACTAGATATCCTTTTGATATCAAATAATTTGGCCTTTGCTTGACCTTTCTCTGCCACCCCACTCCACTTGTTTGCAGAGGCCTCTTGGACGAGCACGTACGGGTGCGGCCATTAATGGTTGTACATTCCAAAACCCCATTCAGGCAAGCAACTTAAGCCTCTCCATTGCTTTAGGGAAAAACCTCCCTGCAAATCGGCTCTGCTCGGCTGAGATCTACACAAAGCCATGCATCCAAGAACCAAGCCATTCCTTTGTATCGGGCTATTAACGAACTGGCCACGCTACTGTCTTAAGAGCTAAACCAATCATGCAAAACTTGACCTTGGCGAATTCCTTTGTCCAACTCCCAACCTCCTTTGTTCTCACCGAGCATGATATAGCCTGTAGGTAAACTCTACCCTATAAAAGGTCCCCACTTTTGAGACGTCTTCGGACTACTTTGGACTTCCATCACGCCTTGCTGCCAGTAGTCTGAAGGAACTCTCCTCAGCCAGCCCCGCTGAGTTTTCTTCCCCAGAACCCCACTTCTCTCCAGGACTACGAGACCAGGTGTCGTATTGCCTTTCCCGAAAAGCTCTCCATTTCTATTTTTCAGTTAGTTAGTTTATGTCTTGTCTTGCTTGTTTCTTGTCTTTAATAAAATATTGTTTATTACTTTGAAAACCTTGTCTAGCCTCTCTCTGACCTGACACTGTATACATTGGGTTAAAGATCCTTGCTAACGTTACCCTACCTCTCGTTTAGCCGAGAGAGTGCTGAAGCTAAATTCCTCCAACTTGTGTTTTTATTTGGTTATTTGGGGCGCCCCTCCCGGGACCCCCAACATACAGGGTAACACCTGGATCTTCTTTTCTGAAAAAAGTAAAAATGTTTCCTCCTCTCCAGTTCTCTAGCACCTTACCTATTCTCCAAGATTTCTCAAAAAATGATGGAAAGGAGTTAAGAGATTACATCAGCAAGTGAACCATAGAATCATAGAATCATAGAAATGTAGAGTTGGAAGAGACCACACGGGCCATCCAGTCCAACTCCCTGTCATGCAGGAACACCCTCAAAGCACTCCCGACAGATGGCCATCAAGCCTCTGCTTAAAAACCTCCAAGGTAGGAGACTCCACTACTCTCCGAGGCAGCAGATTCCACTGCCGGACAGCCCTGACTGTCAGGAAGTTCTTCCTGAGGTTCAGGTGGAATCTCCTTTCCTGCAGCTTGAATCCATTGCTCCTTGTCCTGGTTTCTGGAGCAGCAGAAAACAAGCCCCCTCCTTCCTCTACGTGGCATCCCTTCAAATATTTAAACATGGCTATCATGTCCCCTCTTAACCTCCTTTTCTGCAGACTAAACATACCCAGCTCTCTCAGTCTATCCTCATAGGGCATGTTTTCCAGGCCTCTCACCATTTTGGTCACCCTCCTCTGGACTTGCTCCAGCTTGTCAATATCCTTCTTGAATTGGGGTGCCCAGAACTGGACACAGTATTCAAGATGGGGTCTAACCAAAGCAGAGTAGAGTGGTACCAGTACCTCCCTCGATCTAGACACCATACTCCTGTTGATGCAGCCGAGAATTGCATTGGCTTTCTTGGCTGCCGCATCACACTGCTGACTCATGTTCAGCTTGTGGTCTATGAAGACTCCTAGATCCCTTTCACACGTACTGCTATCCAGCCACGTGTCCCCCATCCTATATTTCTGTATTCCATTATTTCTGCCTAAGTGTAGGACCTTACATTTCTCTCTGTTGAATTTCATTTTGTTCGCCCTGGCCCAGCTCTCCAATCTATCCAGGTCATTTTGAATTTTGATCCTGTCCTCTGGCATATTAGCAACCCCTCCCAATTTGGTGTCATCTGCAAATTTGATGAGCATGCCCTCTATTCCTTCATCTAAGTCATTGATAAAAATATTGAACAGCACTGGGCCCAGGACAGAACCTTGTGGCACCCCACTAGTCACTTCTCTCCAGGATGAAAAGCAGCCATCCGTGATCACCCGTTGGGTTCGGTCGGTCAACCAATTACATATCCAATTAACAGTAGCCCTGTCTAGCCCACATTTTACTAGCTTCGATGCAAGAATGTCATGGGGAACTTTGTCAAAGGCCTTACTGAAATCGAGATATGCTACATCCACAGCATTCCCTTCATCTATCAAGCTAGTAACTCTATCATAAAAAGAGATCAGATTAGTCTGGCATGACTTATTTTTGAGAAATCCATGTTGACTTCTCGTGATTATTGCGTTGTTTTCTAAATGATTAGAAACTGAACGCTTAATGATCTGCTCCAGGATCTTTCCGGGTACCGATGTCAGGCTGACTGGGCGATAATTATTTGGGTCCTCTTTTTCCCTTCTTGAAGATGGGGATAACATTTGCTCTCTTCCAATCTGCTGGAACTTCTCCTGTCCTCCAAGATTTCTCAAAAATTATAGCAAGGGTTTCCAAATGACCTCTGCCAGCTCTTTTAAAACCATGTTGTCCTGCAGATCTGAACTCATTTAGGTTAAATAGGTTATTCCTGACTAACTCCTTATCAATCTTGATTTGCATCGCAATTTCTTGCCAAGGTCTTTGCTGATCTAGGGAAGTACACAGACCTCTTTTTTAGGGATTAAAAAGAAAACTCTGAAGCAAGTAGTTATTGACTAGTTCTGCCTATTCCTTGTGATCTGTTAGCATTTGACAATCCTTGCTGAGCAGCAGTCCTGTCATTTCCTTCATCATTCTCTTGCTTTGAACATATTTGAAAACCCTCCTTTTGTTACTCCTTGCTTGCCTAGCCAATCTCAGCTACCGTTCTGAGCTTTAGTTTTCCTTATATAATTTCTGCTACCTTGGGTTACAAATCTGTATTCATCCTTGGTGATTTGTTCTTCCTCTATTCTTTATATATGCTCTTTTTTCTTTTCACTTTCTCCTCAAATATACTGTGCAGTTAACTCAGATGTTCCTCATTTTTCTTAGTCTGTGAAATTATTTGTGATTGTGCCTTTAGCAATTCCTTCTTCATGAAATCCCACCCATGCTGATTGTCTTTTTCTTTTAGCATCTCTAACCTTTGGATTTTGCCCAGTATTCCCCTGAGCTTGATAAAATCAGTTTTCCTAAGATCTATGGTTCATATTGAGCTCTTCTTTGGCCTATCCTAAATCATGAATTCCAGCATTACGTGTCGATGTAATGAAATGTAATGTAATGAAATCAAACCCTTCCGACCAACCCTTCCATTGATTAGGATCAAGTCCACGACAGCTGATCCCCTTGCTTCTTCCACCATCTTTTGAAAGAGAAAATGATCTGCAAGACAATCAGGAATTTGTAGGAAAAACTATGTTTAACAGAGCTAGATTTGTTCAGGATAATTAAAATCCCTCATAAATACTAGTTCATGCATCTTGGTGATTTCTGAAGGTTGTTTCTGAAAAGCATCATATACAACCTCATCTTGGTTTACTATCCTGTAGTAAGCTCCTAACACAGTGTTGTTTTTATTTCTTTCTCCATTCAGTTTTCCCCAAATGCTTTCCATTGGTCTAGTTTAATCACTTGTGTGGATTCTGTACAAGTGTATTTGTCTTTGACATATAACATTATTCCCTCTCCTTTTCTTCCCCACCTGTTCTTTTTGAACAGATTATGTCCTCCAGTTGTTATACTCCAATCATGGGAGTCATTCCACTGAGTCTCTGTTATACCTATAAAGTCGTCTTTACTGTCCTACACTAGGACTTCAAGCTTGTTTGTTTCCCAAACTCTGTGCATTGGTGTATAAACATCTAAAGTGCTGTTTGTTTTCATATTTTGTTCTGCTGCAAGTTCTACTGTGGTAGAATAAAACATGAGAGAAAAATGCTTTAAAATACCTATAAATGATAACATATACTAAGGAATGTTGGGCTGAGTAGTTCTGAGTCTTAATTTCAAACTTAAAAAGTGTTGTAGCTTAAGCCAATGAAGATTTTATTCTTTGTCTTGACGTTTAACTTCCTTTAGTTCAGAAAGAGGTGAAGGAGGCAGAAAGAGCTATGCATTTCAAAAAGTCTGCATTTGTGTTAATGACTCTGGCAATGAAATGTGTAGTAAATCTCAGGCCTAAATCCAACTGCTAATCCCAACTAGAGTAGGCTATTTGAACCAATTGCTAAATAGTGTCATGTGCCTTCAAGTTATTTTCTGACTTATGGTGACCCTTAGGCAAACCTATCGTGGAGTTTTCTTGGCAAGATTTGTTCGGAGAGGGTTTGCCTTTGCCTTCCTCTGAGGCTGGGAGAGTGTGACTTTCCCAAGGCCACCCTGTGGATTTCCATGCAGATGAGGGATTTGAACCCTGATCTGCAGAGTTGCCCTCTAACAGTGAAACCACTACACCACACTGGCTCTCTATGATACATCAATACATGTATAATTCCCATTTATTCAACAGGTCTACATTAGCTGGAGCTAGGAAGTGAATTTAGACTTTGGTCTACAGTAATAGGAAAAGGCACACTGCATATGCGCAAAGGCACCCCTTCTTCACATTATATACAATAACGCATAGCCTTTCCACTTAAAGTAAAACCAAGTTCCTTGTCTCCTTCATTTTCTGGGAGTGGGCTAGTAGCCACTTTGTTATGCCTCTCCCTTCCAGTCCAGGGAGATAGTTCAACCCATAACTTCATCACAATTCAAGTGTAAGTCCCAGAATGAGTGTTTTTAAGGTAAGAGGTAGATACACACACTTCAACATTTCACAGATGAAAATGGGCACGCATGCCCAGGCAATATCAGAGAGTGGTCAAGATGGCCAAAGTTAATAAAGAAGAAAACACAAACTAGAAGAGGCCACTGGAATTTGCTTTTGCCTGAGATTATTGGGAAGGTCAAGGTTTCTCCCTTCCTCTCCCCAGCTGAACTGAGTACAAAAAACAAAAAAACTACCTGGGCACTTTGAGTTCATTTTGCAGCAATTGAAGTAAGTTGAGGACAAAGAGGGAAATGGGAGGAAAAGGTAAAGACTGTGACATTTTGAAAGCAGCTGCAAATCTGGGATAGCAGAAGACTGATCAGAGCTGTGTCTGCCAAGTCAGGACCATTGGAGAATATGGAGGCTATAACCTCTCTACACTATATTTGTGTATGAACATGTACATAAACACATAAATGCATACAATTGTTTTTAAGTATAATAGGAGGCATTCTTTTCTGAGTGTGATGTTGGAGAAGCAGCAGGCAGGCAGTGGAAGCAGAGGATGGGACAAGATGACAGCAAATGAAAACTGTGACAGCTCTTCTCTTCCCACTTCAAGCAACAGGCAGGCTCAGCTGTCCCTCATGGCAGGATTTAGTTCATCTGACTCATCCTTAAATTGTGGCCCTGTAATAAGCACAAAGTGCCTAGCATATGCACTTGGAGAGTTAACCTGACAAATCCTGCACAGTGCGCAATAATTTTTCCATTACTACTAACTGCTGGGCATAATGTAACTTTTCATCATGAAGGGGCAGCATGGGGCTTGGGAGGCCTACAGTGCTGAACAATGGAACTCAGCTCTGAGACATTAGCCCAACATGGTTGCAGGTTGAAGAAACAGGACAATTAAGAAGTCATTATTTGAGTATTTTTAGTCCAGCAATAATCTAGTTTGACAGACAGACAGACACTGTGTAGGATGCACAGTGTCACTTCATGGTTTTTTCTTTTTTATTCCAAGGACTGGAGCTATTCAGTTCTAAATGCCACTTGCTCAGTTCCTTGGTTCTTCACCCAGTCATTGAACTAAGCAGTATGTCAATCCTTTGTACCAGTGAGTCCTAACTCACAACATTGTGGAGTGTTTCAGTCAAATGCATTCACTGATGCTGAAGGGAGAAGGAATCTTCTCAAATATGCTATTTCACTTAAGATATTTTAACTCTTCTTTCTTCTATGAAAACAAATCACCAAAGCTGGTCATAATAATAATAAAACACTAACAGAAGTACCCAGCTTCACAAGTATTAGGAACCCTTTACCACTTCCCCTATGCCAGGGCTCTTTCTCTTCCTGCATGGCAGGAGGTTGGACTGGATGGCCCCTGTGGTGTCTTCCAACTCTTTGGTTCTATTATTCTTTCTCTTTCCCTTGCCCTCGCCCCTTTACTTTGTTTTAAGCTACATTGTAAACCATGCTGGATCCTGTGCTAGGAGAAAGATAGGATAGAAAATAAAAAAATAAATACACCCTCCCCCCACCAGCCTTTCTTTCCTTTTCCCACTGCAATGCTTGTTGATCCATTCCTTCTACTTACTTTTCTGCACCCTCATACCTGGAAGCAAATCTGTCTGTCTCATCTAATATAATCTAATCTGTCAACACCATTTAACTTTTGGAAATGTTTAGGGATGCTGCAGAAGGAAGCAATACATGGTGTTGCCCAGAGACCCTTTGGAGAAATGAATATGCCAGGGCTGCCTCCAGCCTTCACTCTGTTCTCTTGGGAAGACTAGGGAAATCTCTGTCACATTACACAATTATGACACTTTGATGCCACTTTAACTGGTACGGCTTCATTCTACAGAATCCTAGTGTTCATCAGTTGGTAAAGAAATTTACAGTTTTCTGCCGGATAGGGACACACACACACAAAACTACAAATCTCAGGATTTTGTAGAATGGAGCCATAGCAATTACAGTGTAAAGACTGTGTAGTGTAAAAGGATAATGTAACATAGTGATGGAAGATGGTACTAGAAGCTACAGACCAATTTTAAATAACTAAAGTTAATTATTGAGTTTCCAAAACAAAATAATAATAACCCCAAGCTTCAGGTTCACCTTAGTATCCATGTCAGGTTTCAGGTGTCTAGGCTTCATGGTCATGAATCTATGTCAGAAACTGACATGAATGGATGCACATTGCCTTTTATTATTATTGAGAAACAACAATTTAACAGCAAATAATTAAGAATAGCAGGTAAGCATGAGAGATGCAGATTAAAATAACTAAAAATCATAAAACTGTGAAATAGGAGAACACACATGTGCGTGCACGTGCATACACACACTTAAAAGCAGCAGAATAAATCTCCACAGTCTGAAAACTTCCTGGGCCCTGACATAAACCTGCTAAAATGCCTGAGTGGATAAAAACAACCTTGCCCTAACATCTGAACCATAACTGCAAAGGCATCAGGCAAGCCTTCCTGGGGAGAAGGTTCACTAAGCAGGACATCATAACTGAAAAGGTTACCACCTCCAGGTATCATCCAGGTATTACCACCAGCCTCACTTCTGAAGAACAGGAAATACAGAGAAGGACCTTTTTGATAACCTCTCTATAACTATTTTACTAGAATGAACATTCGGGTGATTTACAATGTTTGATGGATAAACATAACATTTCCTACACTCAAGGCATTCCTGCTTTTCTCTCTTATGTGGGGCAGATATTAGAGATCCACAAAGACAAAGACTGATGATGGTGTAAAATGCATCTGATGTGCTCCAAAATTGCTTTTGTCTGTTAACATTATATGCACATAAGTACTGAGCAAAATGCTTCCTACATTCCACATTTTTACTGGGTACACACACACACACACCCCTCTGTATCTGCCTATCTATCTATCTTTGTCCAATGTTAAGTTTCCACTGAATTTTTGTGGGAATATTTTGCTTGGAATGTAGATGCTTACAGTACTGTTCCTTCCCTCTAAGTACTGTAAGTACAAGGGCAGAGATGAGTCCATCTCCAGGCAAGCAAACTCTGTGGAAATTTGTCCTCAAGTTCCCCAAAGTTTTCTTACCCCTTCAAAGAGGCTTCCTTCTTCTATCTCATTCTCAGGGTCTTTGGGAATTTATTTAGAATTTATTTTGGTATTGTTCATGAGCTGACAGTATCACTGTGAGATGATCAAGAATATAGTGCTTTGTTGTTGTTGTTTTTCTACTGTACATCTCTACATTATTCTGAGTCTCTCTGGCTATTATTGCTTCCATTTTGATTGGCATACTTAATTTTGTCCACAGGAACAAAAGTTTAATTTATTTTTTCAATAGGCATCTAGAGATATTTATTTACAACATTGTTGCTCTGTTTTCCTTCCATTGTAGAAGCTAGATTGCTATACTTGGGTTTCCCAGGTGGTGTCCCAGCCAGGTGTTCAGCAAACGCAGACTTGCTTCGCTTCAGCACCGTGGCTGCAACACAAATCTTCAGATCACATATTCAGCCAAAGCTTTTCATCCCTGGAAGACAAACAGTTATAGTGAGTGGGCTCATCTGCTGCCCTTCACCAGAACTTGCCACCATCTCTGGCTTCTGTCTAGCAACATCCACTGACTTCCATCTGTGAATATTCACCAGTTCTATCACATTTAATGCTCATCCAGAAGCTGACCTCCTCAGCTTCTGAATCTTTACCTTAATTATACAGTATCATGACACTGTTGTGCCTTGGCACATACAAACGCCAGCAGCCACCTGGATTACATGTTTTGCCCCATATTACATACACACAAACACATCCATGGTAACATCCATCAGCTGTTTTCCTTCTGTTCAAATACACGTTCTAACTTTCAAAAATATTCACTAAGCATCTGTTAGTTGCCTTCCAAAGACAAACATGTATTGGCTTACATTCATAAATATCCATCAGCCTCTAAGCTTCAATATTTACCAGCTTCCTAACTGACTCTGTCAATTTCTGTCCATAAAAATCTGCCAGCTTCCACCAGGTCTGTCACCTGGCATCAGCCAAGCTTCTGGCTGTAGATATCCACTGATTTCATACCATAAGCTTTCCTCCGACTTAGCAAGTCCATTTGTTTCTAGTAGTGAATTTTCCTTCTGCACTTGTATCTCACATGACTCACTTTGCTCTTCTAGCTAGCTTCCTGACATCCTTCACCTGGTGTCCATGTTGGTCAATGTGCTTGAGATGGCCTGTCTAGCAGAGAAAAACTAAATAGGGACAACATGGCTCAGGCTTGGTTCATCAGAGAACTGAGGGGAGGGCAGTTCTGTCTCAATCTACTGAGATTCCCATGTCACACATGTTTGTAGAGATCTGTAGCTTGGCAGAAGACAAAAAGAGTGAAACTGAATGCCCCAGCTATTTAATGCTGACTTCTGTTCTACTGGGGAACAGCAAAAAAGCACCAGGAAGAATGAGTGTGGAGGAACAGAACTGTTCTCAACTTACACCAGAGGTGGGGAAAGTGAGAACTGTGGGCTATATGCACCCCGAAGTCCTGTGCCAAATCTGCAAAGTCCCTGGATCCCCCATACACTTTTTTTAAGGGAAAAAAAAACCCTTTTGGGTCATTTTCCAGGCAATTTTTCACCTGATCAAAAAGTGTAAAAAGCCAGCCTGATTTACTTTCATTAGCTCCTCAGATCCTCAACCTCCTGAAATTACATTTCAGCCTCAAAACTGGTGCAAAATGGCAAACAAAAATGACAACATTATTTCTGGTGAATTAGAAAGTGCTAATGCCCTTCAAGGAAAGTGGGGTGATAAAGGTGAAACTTGCCCCCCTACAGTTGCCCATTCTTGTAGCACTTTAGTGCTGGCATCTTGTCAGTAGAACATCAGGTGTAAACTATTCATATCTTTTCTTTGTCATTTCAGAGGTTGATATTGCCTTTTTCTCTCCACAATGGCAAAAGCACCACAATTCTGTGCAGTCATTCCCTAGTTGGTGGAGGGGGCCTTTCAAATGTATATGGTTATGTCCTCATAGCCAGATGTGAAATTACTATATCATCTGCTAAGATCTGCTAAAATTCCTGAATCAAAATGTCCAGGGATGTAAACATTTAATGTTGTTATCAATGTTTATTATTAAAAACACAGATTTCTTACATAAAAGATGAATTGTTCTGTTACTTCCTGTGGCATAGCTAGAAACTGAAAACTGATTAAAACCTTGGAATATTGGGTGGTTAAAAACTATGAAAAAAATTCTTACATGACTTGAAAGCAATTAAAATGCTGGAACCAAACAGAACTTTCATAAAGATATGGTTTCCATTCACTAAACATGGGAACAGGAACAACAAGCTGAGAGATCAACCATCATACCATTTAAATATCTGGAGAGGCATTCTTGATGCATTAAATGACTGTCATCTTCCAGTCAGCTCTTCGCAGGCATGAGTTCTGTAGAACACATTACTTTATAACTTGAATGAAATGTACTTTTTTGTTCATTTTTTTGGCACTATAATTACATAAAATGAACAAACGAATGAACAAAAGAAAAGATATTTTTAAAAATGTTCAACACAGTTCTGTTATTAAAGGAAGAGAGGAAATGAATGGATGAACAACTACTAGGGGCTAGAAGTGCCTTTCAGATGCAAAGCCCTCTTTGGGAATCTCAAGTGAAATAACAATTGCTGCTTTGTAGGAAGACCACCTGTTAATTGCATCTTTTATCTTCCTGTAGTATAGAACTCAGTTTAGTCGACACAGGAATCAATATCATATGGGCAGTATTCATATACTACTTGCATGTAGGATATTCACCTGTTGAATCATCCTACTCCTGTGAGCATTTTCTTGCATGTGGCAGAGTGACACCATCCAGATGCTTGCGCAGCTACGCGCTCCAGTGGCACAGAGCTTCTCCAATTATGAAATTCGATGCACTCACATGCCATAACCCACTGTTGACTCAGCGTATGGGCCCTATAGGTGACTAATACATATGCTGGTTTATGTCATTGTTATAGGTGATGTTTGTGAAGCTGTCATTGTCTTTAGTATCACTGTCCTGGTCAGTCTTAGAGAGAATTCTAGCAATTCTTATGGTAGGATGCCACTATATTCCATTCTCAATTTTCCATTCATCTTCCAGTTGGGGTTCAAATGTCTGAATATGCAAAATGCATGGTGGTTGATTCTCAGAACATGAATCTTCACTGTTGCTCACCATTATGGTAAGATATTCAGCTCAGGGTGAAACTAGACAATAGCAGCTTTTTGCAATGACACTCCCTTGAGTGGTGAAAGACATCTCTTTCCCATAGCATGTTATTCTCTTCAACCACATCTTTTGAATTTAACACTCACTGTTTTGTAACTGGTCATTGGAATGCAAGCATGGCAAATCTGCTTGCTGGCATTACCCCAAAAGGTGGGGGACCTTGAGGTCCGCCAGCAGTGCCAGCGTCTCCTTTGAAACTGGGGAAATTATAGCTCAAAGGAGACCTTTGGGGGGCAGGGTAATGGCAGAATATTTTCACCTATGTATACCTGTACTAATTAGAATTTAATTGGTTTCCATATAGACAATCCTTGGTATACAGTAGAACTCAGGAATATGAAGCAGGTTGGACAACTACTAGAGCGCAACTGGTGGAAATCTGGACTCCTATCTGACAGGACACGCTATAGAGAATTCCTTTATTCCTATGGAGTGGTAATAGATGCGGTGAAGAAGACTTTCCTCTCTGCACGTATTGCATCTGCGACTTCCCGTCCAGCAGAGCTGTTCAGGGTGGTAAAGGATCTGACTCAGATGCCCACTCGCCCAAACTCACTGTTAGAACCTAGCGTAGCTTGCTGTGATGTTTTGAATAATCATTTCGCAGATAAAATCTCTCAGATAAGAGCCGATTTGGATGCCGGTGTTACTGCAGAGGTTACGAGTGGAGTATCCGGTGATTCCGTGAACAGGATTATACTGGATCAGTTTCAGTCATTGAGTACTGAGGATATAGACAAGCTCCTTGGAAGTATAAGAAAGACAACTTTCCTTCTTGATCCCTGCCCTTCATGGCTGGTCGTCCAGGGAGGAGTTGCAATTAAGACTCATTTAAGAAATATTATTAACGCATCCCTTAGGGAGGGCAATTTTCCAGCTTGTTTAAAAGAAGCAATTATACAGCCACTTCTAAAAAAGCCCTCCATAGACCCCCTGGATATGAATAATTATAGACCAGTCTCTCATCTCCCATTTTTAAACAAGGTGATCGAGAGGGCTGTTGGTCTTCAGCTCCAAGCTGTCTTGGATGAAACAGATTATGTAGACCCATTTCAAACTGGCTTCAGGGCAGAATATGGAGTCGAGACTGCCATGGTCGCCTTAGTGGGTGATCTTCGCCTAGGTATCTACAGGGGAAGTGTGATCCTGCTGGTACTCTTGGACCTCTCAGTGACTTTCGACACCATAGACCATGGTATCCTTCTGGAACGCCTGAGAAGGTTAGGGATCGGGGGCACTGCACTTAAGTGGTTCCAGTCCTATCTCTCAGGTAGATACCAGATGGTGATGCTTGGGGACAGCTGCTCCTCGAAAAAGAAGCTTAAATCTGGCATCCCTCAGGGCGCTGTCTTGTCCTCAATGCTATTTAACATCTACTTGAAACCGCTGGGAGAGATCATCAGGAGACATGGAGCAAGGTGCTATCAGTATGCTGATGACACCCAGATATATCTCTCCATGCCTCGGATAATAGCATCAACTAAGGTTGGCATCTTGCCTCTGAACGAATGTCTTGAAGCAGTAATGGACTGGATGAAGAAAAACAGACTGAAGCTGAATCCAGATAAGACGGAGGTAATCGCTGTTAGGGGCCCTAGCCTAGACATGGAGGTCTGTCAACCAGTCTTAGACGGGGTCACACTTCCCCTGAAAGACTGTGTGCGCAGCTTGGGGGTGCTCCTGGACTCGCCACATCAGATGACAACTCAAATAGAGTGCCTGTTATCAGCTTCGGCTGATACGCCAGCTGCGCCCTTTTCTGGAGCTGGAACACCTAAAAACAGTGGTGCATGTGCTGGTAACTTCATGGCTTGACTTCTGCAATGTGCTCTACACAGGGCTTCCCATATGCTTAGTCCGAAACTTCAATTAGTTCAGAATATGGCAGCCAGGTTGGTCACCGGTAGCCCTAAAACTGACCATATAACACCAATTTTAAAGTCTCTTCATTAGCTGCCTATTAGTTTCCGGGCACAGTACAAGGTGTTGGTTATTACCTTTAAAGCCCTTCATGGCTTGGGGACAGCCTACCTGTGGGATTGCCTTCTCCCATATAATCCGCCCCGCACATTAAGATTCTCTGGGAGGAATTTACTGCAGCCAGTCAGAACTAGGTTGGCTGCGGTTACCCAGAAGACCTTTTCTTCTATCGCTCCCAAGTTATGGAATGGCCTTCCGGAGGAGACCTGGCATATTACCAGTCTTGACTGCTTTAAAAAAGCAGTCAAGACCGATCTGTTCCAATGGGCCCTCCAAGACTAGCATTTCCATTGCCTCCCATCAATTGTCTTGCTGTTTTGTTAATAGTTAATTGATGGACTGTTAATTGTTGTGTGTTTTAAGGGGTTGGTTTAGGTGGGTTGGTGGGTGGGGAGGATCGGGTATGTTTTTAATGTCTTTTAATGTGTTTAATGTATTTCATGTTGTTCACCACTTCGATCCATGTGGAGAGGCGGAATAGAAATACATGTTGTTGTTGTTGTTGTTGTTGTTGTTGTTGTTGTTAGACAATTAGCAGAATGATTCCAGATAGATATAAAAATACCTGGATTTGAGCAAAAAGAGAAGAAAAGCTTAATAAAATGGTCATTTGAAAAAAACCCACTATCTAACATTTATAAAGAAATCCTAAAACAAGGAAGGGAAGATGAAGCAATTAAAACAACAATGATTTCTTGAGCCCAAACCATAGGACATCTAATTCAGTTAGAACATTGGGAGTGCAGCTGGAAAATAATGCAGAAATTTACAGTTGCCCAAAACTTAAAAGAAAATTACTTTAAGTTGTTTCACCGATGATACATGACACCAGATAAACTTAGGAGAATTTACAAAACTGGAACAGGTCAATGTTGGAAATGTCAGAAAGATGTTGGAACAATGTACCGTATGTGGTGGATGTGTAACAAAGCAAGAAAATACTGGGGGGAAATACATAACAAGATATGTTCAATATTGCAGATTCAATTTGACAAAACTCCAGAAACATATTTACTGAATATGCTACATATGATCGACTCAAAGATACGAAGAAACTATTGGAGAATTTTAATATATATGATCATGACAGCCAGAATAAAATATGCCAGACTATGGAAAACCCAAGAAATTCCTACAATTGATCAATGGTGGTCCATTCTCTTAGAAAATAGGAACGCAGATATAGCCTCACAGAGACTAAAGGGTAAAACAGATGAAGAAATAGAAAGAGAATGGGGACAAGTGATAGACAAAAATGATGGGTAACTAACCAGTAAGAAAATTCAAGGGGAAGAGGAGAGAAAAAATGAGGTCTATAATGCTAATATGAGATCTGGATAAATATATGACAGTATATATGACAGTAAGATGGATGTGTTTGATAATTCTAGTGTAATGGATTAACAGCAGAAACAAACAAGATTTTCTACTATGTAAATATTGTAGTACAGTTATAGTTGCAATTACGAGATATTCTAGAGGGGATCGGAAGAATAAGAAGAATGTATCTTAAGATATGTACAAGTATAGATGTATGCTTTTTAAGTATTGGAAATTTTTATATATGTATATATATATATACCTGTGCTAATTGTAGGACTCTAGTGAAAGGTTTAAACAGGGGTTTTTAACTGGAAATCAACAGATACACATAAAAGAACCCAAGCAGTCTCACGAACCATACAAGGCTAGTGAAGGGAGAAGCAAGAAAAGTTTTCAGGTGTAAAGGGTGATATTTTCCAATCCTGCAGCAGAGGACTGAAGATGAGTGGCTCAAACACAAGGGTTGTACTTTGGCCTATATCAAAAGATCTTTGGGCAATTTACAAATAGCATTAAAACAGGTCAAATAGTTTAAAAGCAGGGAAAAAAATACAATTTAAGAGATGTAAAAGTTTTGAAAACTATGTATAACAGTATTCGATGAACAGGCAAGTTTTACAGTTATGACACATTGGTTTGTATCTTACGTTGCTGTTATACGGGTCAGGATTTTCACCAACAGAATTTCTGACAACTTTCCTGTCCATCTTCAGCCCTTCAAGGGCTCTCAATATTCAAGAGCAGATTTTCTGACAGAAATGATTCTTTCAGAAGGAACAATAACAGGGAAGATTTAAATAAATATTTAAATAAATAAACAACCAAAAAAGTACATACATGTAAGGTAGAATTGCCATATGTAATGTCTAGTTTGACCTTCACGCTCTTTATGGCTGAAAAGTGGTGGACTAATTTTTGCCTTCCTGAAGGGTTGCAGACATTCCCCTCCAGTTAAAAGGAGGAGGAATCCCACCACCCACTGTGTGGAGTTTTATGCTGGAACAGTTTCAAAAACAGAGCATCTGCTGGGATACAGATACTGTGCACTGTGATAAAGATACTTCTCCCTTGGGATATGATGTCAGATAGCTGTTATGCTGCCTGAGGGGAGTGTGCATGTGTCGCTTGTTTCTACCTATGTTCATCTAGTAAACATTACAAATATTGCAAAAAGACATTCAATCTGTTGTTCCTCCAAAAAGAAGCCAAACCAAAGCAGTGTTGCCACTTGGAAAAGTTGGGAGTGGATAACAATGGGTGAAACCTAATGGCGTGCATCAGTCCAAACCACAGGCAGCTCAGGTACCTCTTCTTCTACCAGTAAACATTTGTAATTGCCCACAATCTCTTCCTGATGGTTGTGGAACATTCCAGAACAGTTTGAGGGACACAAGTGGAAATGAGAAAAGGCAGGGTCCATTGGCCAATCTATATCTACTCATGTGATACTGGATTTCATCCAATCTGCTTTTCTGCCTTTTTCTTTTCTTTTCTTTTCTTTTTTTTGGAAATACAGCAAAAGTTGAATCACATCCAGAAAAAGCATGCACTATAAGCAAAAGTATACACGAAGCGTATATAAAGTGTGGCCCGCAGGCTGGGTATGGCCCCCATACCTTCTAACTATCCAGATTTTCAGGGACAATCTTAATTCATGCTCAGTCATCCCATTTTTTTCAGCTGCTTCTAAAATGCCCCAGTTTTTCTCTCCTTCTTCCACTTTCCCCTTATCCACAGCTTACTTTCATTGCTGCAAACTAAGTTCAAAGTGCCAAAGTAGTTCACTCTCATTTAACTCACTGAGGGGGGCAGGATCTTGCCATTTCCAGTATGCTCAGGCAAGAGCAAATTGCTACAAACTCTCCTAGTTTGTGTGTTCTTACCCATTAATAGCTTTTGCTGTCTTGACTTCTCTCCTCTGATGTTGCTTGACCGCACACGTCCAAGTTTTCATTTCTGAAACGTTGGAAGATATAGGCCCCCATAGTTCTTTTTGTAGGCACAAGGGTCCCATTGAGATTTTTAAAAAGGGCCCTTTTCCCCTTCAAAGGGCCCCAACACCCACTAGGAGATATAGGGGCATTTTGGCCACATTTTTACTCTTCCCCAAGCCATTTGAGGGCCAGGATAGGACCTTTTTTAAAAAATAATAATCAGAAAACAGAAAGCAAACATAAGATTATTCAGAATCACCTCCTGTTGTTGTTTTTTTGGTTTTTTAAAGGCCTCTTTTGGGCCTAAAATGGCTCAGGGACCCAGAAACATGGAAAAATGTGCTCCTTTGCTAGAGGGTATTGCGGGGGGGAGCTCTGGGAGGTATGTGATGGTGTCATGGCCCTCTAAAGGTTTGTGCAAGACTAATGTGATTCTCTAGTGTTCAGCTCTTACCCATCTGTGCTGTTCACTTAATGAACAGTTGAGGGACAAACTAGACCTAGACAATGAGAGATTCATGATTATTATTTTTACTGGATTCTTACAGTAGAAAGATGGAGACTAACCCTTGTCATCAACACTTTTCCCAGATCAAAATAACTGTTCATACCTGTGCAGTTTTCCAAGTGGGCCAAACAATATCCACGGGTGATGGTGGTGGAATTTTAGATCAAGGAAAAGCTATTAGATTAACATCTTTTAAAGGTTGTAAGAGTCATGATCTCTTTGGCTATTTCGAACTTTTTTCTTCCAAAAATGGTGGGAAATCCAATCAGGGATCTCCTAAAGTTTTGTCTAGTTGTGTTGTATGGCTATATGTGTCTTGAAGCAAGGATGATGGAACCTATCCTTTCCACTACCAATTAATATATCTTCAAAGCAGGAAAAATAAGAACATTATCAGAGTGCATACACTTAACAGTGATTTCCTCTGTAACATCCAGAAGCTCAGCTCTACTAGGCTGCATTTACAATCATGTTCTCTCTAAATATTTATGATCCTTTTGCATTGCTTTTAAGGGCTGTAGAAAAGTAACGGGACAATTGTCTGGAGATTGTATCCCGCCTTGCTCTATTCTCCCGATAATGACAAAAGCAATTCACTGGAAGACGTGTATGCTGCCACTGTTACAAGCGAGATCAACTGCTGGATCACAAACCTTAGAACAAAAATTGAACAGTCCTTTTTCATGAAGAAATACCCAAGAGAATATATGTGGCAGCACATTAAAATTGCATGGCTATCAGCTGAGTGGCGGCAGCTTGTACAGCTGTTATTGGAATGGAACTCTGGATACAATGAAAACAATCACTAAGCTGTGTGAATTGAACCAATTGATACACACTTATAACACCTGTACTATATTATTGTATAGGTATTAATAATAAATGACACATACCTTGCGCTTACAGTATCACTATGTTCCAAGAATACCATTAAAAAGTATGCAACTGTGTTGCATTATGTGGATGCATAATGGACTCCTTGCTCCACAAATTTCTCACAGCTCTTGTGTGTGTGTGTGTGAGAACGCAAACTGTTACAAACTTGTTGTTATGGCTAGCCAGTTCCATGGGAAACTTTTCCTCAGCGTTATCAGCTTGTCCGGAACTGGCACACAGCTGCGCCATCATATGTGTTTTTGCTACATGACATGTTATGGCTATGAACTTGTTATTCACGCTTGTTGTCGTGAGGTAAAGGTGCCTAAAGCATGTTTACTGCATATCATATAAACCCCATGCCTTGTGTAAAAGGCTCGCTGTTCTTTTCTCTTTGCACTCTGTTGCTGAACCTGCCATGATGTTGGGCAGTTTGAATTTTTCTTCTGTAACTTAGGTAGTTTGAAATTTTCTTACCAATAAACATAGTTAATTTGCCAGTTTGACTTCAGCAGTGTTTTGTTTTACTAGCTCCATAAAGCAGGCATGAAGCCTAAAGCAAGCAGGTGTTTTTATTATTCTTTATCAGCAGGAGTTTCTCGACTCCTGTTTTGCAACATGGTAGCAGAGGATGGTTACGAGCCATCGACCTTGTTTTGAGTCCTGCTTTAAGTTATGCCTGCTGAGGAGTGTTTTTGAATAAGTTTTTAGCTGGTTCTACCATGGCTCAACCAGTGCCTGGGGGTTTGCCCCTTGTGAAGCTCAACGGGTCAAACTACCTTGCATGGTCAGCGAGAATGGAAAAATATCTGCAGGCCGAGGGTCTGTGGGGAGCGTTTACTGATCCTGTTTCATTGCAAGGTACAGCAGCTCAGATTCAGGCTGCATCTAGACGAGCCATGTCTATGCTCTTCCTGGCTGTGGAAGATGACCAGCTCACGCACATCAGGGACCTTAATACTCCACGTGAAGGATGGGTCAAACTACGAGATATACATCTCAGTGAATCTGGAGCAGCAAAGTATGCTTTGTCTCATAGACTTTACAATACCAAATGGACCCCAGGCACCTCGATGAGGGAGCATTTGACAGTTTTTTCAGAGCTGTTTTCATCACTCCGAGAGAGAGCAAGGTTTTGCCTGAGAGTGACAGGGTATTCTGTATTTTAAATTCCCTTGATGCTTCCTGGGAACTAGTCGTTTCTTCACTCCAGTCCGTGCCAGAAAGGGATTTGACCGTCTCCATGGTTTCTGCCCGGCTGATGGAGGAAGAGACAAGCGAGCCAGGAATGCGGCACCTCCCACACAGGCTTCAGCGGCAGAAGTCTGCTCCGGTAAGGAAAAATCTTCAGCTGCTAATCGCAGTGAGGAGGGGCTGGTGCATGCCCATGCTGTCCGGAGATGTTTTCGCTGTGGATCTGCTTCACACCTCAGGCGTGAATGCCCACTTCTGAAGCAAGGGGAGCAAAATGCCAGCAGAGGTTTCAGGGCCAGCAGAGGCAGAGGGAACAGAGGTCGTGCCAGGGGACGTCTACGTGTTGCTGTAGCTGTTCCTGAAGGTCCACAAGATGCAGAAGACCCAGACCCAGCTTGGCTTCTAGACAGTGGGTGTTCCCAGCATCTCGTCAATTCAAAAGACTTGTTCAGTGACTTAAATTCTGCCAGTGTTTCAAAGGTAATTTTGGCAGATGGGACAAAAGCTGAGGTTTGTGGTGAAGGGATTGCCTATGTCCCAGCACTTGATATGTGTTTGAAAAATGTTTTGTATGTGCCCTCTCTTGATTTCTGCCTGTTATCAGTGGGGCAACTGACAGAATCTGGGTTTAAGGTTGAGTTCTGTGGAAAACAGGGCAAAGTGCTCAAAGATGGGGAGGTGTGTGCTATGGCTACACGGGAAGAAAGGCTGTTCTTCCTTGAGCCAAATCAAACTGTGTGTAATGTGTATGCTAATACTGCACCACACAATGAATGCATTCATCTTTTACATCGGCGCATGGGACATGCTAGTTTTCCAGTGTTAAAAAAGTTGGCAGGTTGCTGTAAAGGGTGTTCTTTGAAGTCTTGTAGTGTGTTCCTTGACTGTGCAATTTGCAAGCAAACCAAATCCAAGCAGCTGCCAGCACCACGGGTTAGTTCCCGTGTGCCAACTGCTCCATTCCAGTTGGTTCATTGTGACATTGTAGGGCCCCTCAGTAAACAATCACTCGGAGGGGGTAGATATTTCTGTCTCTTCGTAGATGATTTTAGCAGGTACATTTTCTGCTATGTGTTGAAGCAAAAATCTGATGTGTGTCAAGTCCTCAAGAATTGGTGTTCCCTGATTGAGAGGCAGTTTGGTTGTTCTCTTCAAAAGTTGCAAACTGATAGGGGAGCTGAATTCTTGTCAAATAACATGCAACAATGGTTCAAAAAGAAAGGGATCATTCACAGGACAACTGCCAGCTATTCTCCTCACCAAAATGGAGTGGCTGAGCGCAATGCAGGCGTTTTACAAACTCTGATGCACAGTCTGCTAACTGATGCAGATCTGCCTCTGAGTTTTTGGGGTGAAGCAGTTCTGACTGCCTGTTACATACACAATAGGCTCTGGAGTAGTGTAATCAATGCAACCCCCTATGAGTATCTGTATAATAAACAGCCTTCCATTGCTCACATGAAGGTGTTTGGGAGTTTTGCCTGGGTGCACATTCCCAAAAGTCAAAGGAAAAAAGGAGGGCCAAAAGCCCAGCATCTGCGTTTTGTTGGTTATGAGAATTTTTGTAAAGGGTATCGCTTTCATGCTGGTGGTAATTCCTGTGTTGTGTCAAGAAATGCCTCCTTCGAGGAACACGCAAACTGGGCACGTGTTCAATCAGCGTCTGAAATTCTTCTTCCTGTATCCAGACAGCCTGCAACGCAGCCAGCTCAGCCCTCAGTCTCTGCTCCCAGTCCCTCGAGGGTTAAAACAGAGGAGAGAGACTTGCGAAGGAGGAGAGCTGTAAGCGATGTGGCTGAGTCTGGCACAGGGGAGGAAGAGCGAAAGTATTCAGTTAAAAGGTCACGTAGTGCTGAGGAGGGGGAAGGCACCTCACAGAGTCAACCCGTCCTCAGAAGATCAAAAAGAAAAACAAAAGGCATCCCCCCACGTCGTTTCCCTGACGCTCAGGCAGTCCGTGTGTGTGCAGCTGTGGCTTCTGAGCCGGAAAGTTTTGCTGCTCTTGAAAGATTGCCTGAGCGACAGGCTCAGCCCTGGTGGGATGCCATGCAAAGTGAGATGGATTCAATTGCTCAGCACAATGTGTATTCTCTGTGTAAATTGCCCAAAGGTGTGAAACCAATTGACAGTAAATGGGTTTACAAGCTAAAGACCTCTGCTGATGGGCAAGTGAAACACAAAGCGCGTTTGGTCGCACGTGGATTTTTACAAAGTGATGCCAGTTATGGTGAAATCTACAGTCCCACAGCAAAGCCGCAGTCTATTAGATTGGTTTTTTCCCTGGCAGCTCAAATGAATGCTGTGCTGACACATTTTGATATTACTACTGCCTATCTCAATGCTGATTTGGAAGAAGAGGTTTATATGCTTCAACCTGATGGGTTTGAAGTTGAAAGAAAAGAGTCTCACGTTTGGAAACTGAAACGTGCTCTTTATGGTCTAAAACAATCAGCCAGATGTTGGAATGTTTGTTTACACAATGCTCTGCAGGCGTGTGGTTTCAAACAAAGTGTTGCTGATCCCTGTGTATATGTCCGAGGGAAAGGGGAAAGTTTAGAAATTCTCCTTGCCTATGTGGATGATTTGTGTTTAGTTTCTGCTACACAAAATCAAGCACAAGTGTTTGAGAATGAACTGGGAAAAAAGTTCCAAGTCAAAAATCTGGGTCCAGTTCAAAACTTTCTGGGAATTGAAGTACAACAAGTCAAAAATGGTTTTCTGCTGTGTCAGAAACAAAAGATTGTGAAGTTGTTGGAAAAATGCAATATGTCTGATTGCAAGGCTGTAAAAACGCCTATGGTACCTGGGTTTATGAAAAACATGGGTGATGAAATGTTTCCTAACATACATCTGTATCAATCTGTCATTGGAAGCCTCCTGTACTTAGCAAGTACCAGCCGCCCTGATATTGCTCTAAGTGTAAACATTTTGGGCAGAGCGTGTTCTAAGCCTACCCAGTATCATTGGCAGGGTGTGAAAAGAGTGCTTAGGTACCTGAAAGGTTCTTTGGAGTACTGTTTGTGTATTTGTCCCAAAGAACAGCCTACATTGGTGTGTTACTCTGATAGTGATTTTGCAGAAGATGTGTCAGATCGCAAGAGCACATCTGGTTATGTTATCATATACAGTGGAGTGATTATTGATTGGAAAACTAAGAAACAAACATGTTTGTCTTTATCAACGATGGAATCAGAATATGTGAGTTTGTCTGCACTCTGTACTGAACTAGAGTGGTTCATACAGTTGTTAAAAGATCTGGAAATCCATATTCCACAATCAGTACAAATATATTGTGATTCACAAGCCTGCATTCACATGGCAAGTTCTGACAAAATTTCCTCTCGCTCAAAGCACATTGACATCAAGTTTCACAATGTAAAGTTGTTTTTGCGAGATGGGAAAGGATCTCTCACTTATGTGCCTTCAGAATGTAACTTAGCGGATGTGTTCACTAAGCCACTGCCTGCTGAAACATTTGGTCAGCTGGTAAGCAAGCTGGGGTTGACAAAGCTTCCAGTCCAAAGTGGCTAAATGTGTGACTAAAATTTGTTCCACAAGGAGTAGGGGAGTGTTGCATTATGTGGATGCATAATGGACTCCTTGCTCCACAAATTTCTCACAGCTCTTGTGTGTGTGTGTGTGAGAACGCAAACTGTTACAAACTTGTTGTTATGGCTAGCCAGTTCCATGGGAAACTTTTCCTCAGCGTTATCAGCTTGTCCGGAACTGGCACACAGCTGCGCCATCATATGTGTTTTTGCTACATGACATGTTATGGCTATGAACTTGTTATTCACGCTTGTTGTCGTGAGGTAAAGGTGCCTAAAGCATGTTTACTGCATATCATATAAACCCCATGCCTTGTGTAAAAGGCTCGCTGTTCTTTTCTCTTTGCACTCTGTTGCTGAACCTGCCATGATGTTGGGCAGTTTGAATTTTTCTTCTGTAACTTAGGTAGTTTGAAATTTTCTTACCAATAAACATAGTTAATTTGCCAGTTTGACTTCAGCAGTGTTTTGTTTTACTAGCTCCATAAAGCAGGCATGAAGCCTAAAGCAAGCAGGTGTTTTTATTATTCTTTATCAGCAGGAGTTTCTCGACTCCTGTTTTGCAACAAACTGCTCTGTAGTGAGCAAGGAAACATAGGCCATTTCTGCACTATACTGTTATAGTGCTATTATTCCACTTTCAAGATTTCCTATGAAATCCTGGGATTTACAGTTTAGGGAAGGGGCATTTAGAATTCTCAGCCCCAGAGCTCTTTGACCCCAGTAAACTACAAACCCCAGATTTCCACAGGATGTTGAAAGTGGAATAATAGCACTATAACAGTGCAGTGCAGAAATGACGATAGTTAGAAACTTCTGCAAGGAATCTTGTCTGCAACACTGTTATGCAAAGTGGTGGTCCCTGAACCAGTGACAGTCTTCATACCATTGGCTGCTGGTGAGTTTCCCAAAAAGAAAGAAACAACTGTAGCCAATGGGTGCAAGTATAACACATTGGAAATGGCATGTTGAGGGGGGAAAATTGTCAGTCTTTCATGTCAATTAGCCTACAAGGAAATCTATACCATAGCTTTGAAGAAGTTAGGAGGTTTTTTGCACTACAACTCCAAAAAGCAAGTGGGGGATCTGGGGAATTACAGTCCAAAAAGTAACTTCCAAAAGCTTTGATCTACACTCAGTTCTGGACTCTGATTCTGGGCAGAACCAAAGAATTTTATTCCCTGCAACCTTACATTCAGATCTATACTCCAAGCTCTGATCAATCTCTCAGGCCTTTTCCGTACGGCATTTTCCATGCAAAAGGGCGCCTGGAGCGTTGCACAATTGTGAGGAGCTATCTGCATGACACACTCACAATCATGCGATGCTCTGGGAGCCGGCAGGCGCCAATCGCGCACCTTTTCATTTTTGGCTAGAAGCTGAAAATCATGTGTGATCGTGCTTTGCTCCTGGGTCCCATGCACACTTACCTGGTGTGCGGAGCCTCCGGAGCCGCGCTGATCGTGCTTCCTGCCCCAGTGCAGCCTGGGAAGGTCCTCTTGTGTGAGCAGGCAGCTTTTGAGGAGCCAAAGAACCCCGGACATGAGAACCTCTCTCCAGAGGCTGCTCATGTGATCCCCGCACCCCAGCGCCAGAAGAAGGTAAGGTGCAGAAAGGGCTTCAGTTCTGGACTTTGTTGGTGTGCCATAGGCAATCCTGTGTCAGTAGAATAATGCCAGTGCAGGTGCAAAACTGCTACTTAGATCTGTGTCTCTCTTGTGGGGTAAGGGTAGGTAGGAGGCCTAGCTGTATGAAATACGTACGTCCATTTCTTGAGGATGTGCATATAATGTGTTTATATATCTGCATCTTTCATTGGCAAGGCAGGATCAGAGGCCACCCCAAGGACTAGGCAGCCTAGGGTGAAGCAGGAAATGGTCCTAATGGAACCATTTGGACACTCCAGGTGCCCCATTCAGGGTGTGCACATTACCAAGAGCCAACCAGAGTACTTTGGCACTGAGAACAGAATACTCCATAAGCTCCTCTCACCATTCTTGATGATGAAGATATAGTAATAAAGAAGTTAATAACATTTGTGGTCATTTCATGACAGACAGAATCTGCTGCATGAGACTCTGCCTAATGGTAGAGCTGGACCTGGCAGGACTATGCAGACTGAGTTTTAATGCTGAGAATTAAAAAGTGGGGAAAGTTCATTTCA
>CAOLHI010005021.1:0-88628 GCA_948474755.1 Ctenosaura bakeri | reverse complement strand
CATTGTAACAGAGGCCCTTTCCACACTGTTATTATTCTACTTTCAACATTCTGTGAAATTCTGGTATTTGCAGTTTACTGAAGCCAAAGAGCTCTCTGGCTGAGAATTCTAAATGCCCTTCCCTAAACTGAGGGATGACAGTTCATGTGTCGGGGAGCTGACTGCATAGAAGGGTTTGTGTTTGGCTGCATTTGAAAGAGAGATGGGCACCCCACTGCCTATGTTTGAACTAAATATTAGGATTTATCTCCACCTAGGTGAGTGTTGGAGCTGGCCTTTTTGTCCTCTGCTATATACTCAAGCAAACAGTCCTCCCCACTGAGTGAAAGACAAAAGAATGGATCCAAGAGCAAATCAAACCTTACTGGAAACAAAGCCCATTTCCGCACGGGACTGTTATAGCGCTATGATTCCACTGTCAACATCCTATGGAATCCTGGGGTTTGCAGTTTCGGGAGGGGCCGGCTGGCCCCTCCCGAAACTGCAAACCCTAGGATTCCATAGGATGTTGAAAGTGGAATCATAGCACTATAACAGTCCCGTGCGGAAATGGTCAAAGATGACTGAACTGAAGCTATCATACTTTGGACATATAATGAGAAGGCATAGCTTATTGGAAACTACAATCATAATTGATATACTGGAAGGCAGTAGGAAAACAGAGAGACTGTGCTAAAGGTAGATTGATTCAATCAAAGAAGCCATGGTTCTGAGTTTGCAAGACCTGAGCAGGCTCTTGGTCTCTCATTTACAAGGTCACCCTAAGCTGAAGTCAGTTTGATGGCAAATAACAACAAAGTAGATGTGGATGTGAATACACCTATAAAAATGCAAGAATTCAACAGTATATTCTTAGTGCCATAGCTTAATTTCTTAATGACAGCTGTTGGTGTTCAAGTTATCTGGAAGCCATAAGAATGCTTTTGACATAGGAAAGTCAGTCTGTACAACTGACATTTCTCAGTGGGGATATTGTGGCATTCTGTATGTGTTTAAAGATATTCGTTCTTTATTCAGTGCCATAATAATTCAGTACAAGGAAAGAAAAGGAGTTTAAAGCAGTAGTGGCACAAGTTCCAGCTGCCATAGTAGGACAACTGCCCATGCTAAAAGTCACCAGTAGATGGTACTGAAGGCTACAGACTCAGCAAACTAGCTAAAGATGCATCCAGCAGCACAATAACATGGTATTTTGATTCATAAAAAACAAAAAAAGCCTCCCCTGCAGGTTGAATAATAACAGGAAAATGAAGTTACTGCTCAGTTTCCCACACACACACACACATATGCACATATACACACACTCAGAGGCCAAAATTGTATAAAGGAACCAGAACTCAGAATAGCACAGTGAGCACATCTACTTAGTCTGATTTTCTGAATCAAAAATTGCAAATCCTTCTTCCCTCCCCGCAATATTATTGTAAAGGTTGCTTATATAGATAGGATATTATCCAAGGGCTTCCCTTTGACATAACACATCTTTATAAACACAACTGTTTGGTCAATATCTTCCTGTGCTATGCCCCACAGAAATGCTCTCATATACATTGACTAGAAAGGAAGTGACTACAGGAAAATGGAATGGCAACTTATTGAAGATGCAAATAGTTTAGAAGAAAACAAATTTTCAGAGAAACAAAAATACACTTTTAAATTGCCAGAAGAGAAATATGAGCATTTGCAGCTGAAAACAGACAGCATCCCACTTACTGGCTCCTGAATCTATACAACTTGTCTTTATGATATTCCTCTTAGTTTAATAGGGATCTCCTTCATCTACTTCATTAGAAATGTATTGTTGATATAAAAATGAAAGACGTAGAACAACAAGAAAATACCATCTCACCAAGACAGCTTGGCAAAGGAATGTATCCAACAATAGAGCAGAAATAGTTTCAATACTCTCTTCCTCCTTTTTTCAGTTACATTACTGGGTGTGGAGCCAGATACTAAGTGTATTTTCTCAGAAGTAAGTGCCATTGTCCAGTGAAGCTCCCTCCCAAGCAGAGATGGTAACCTAAGACTTCTTTAACCAGTTTAAAAACTCAATACACTTTTATCAGATACTTTCCACCTAAAATCCAGCATGAAGAAATGATGAATTGAGACTTTTTGTTCCATTTCCCCCTGCTCCTCAACAGAAAAGGAACAAAAAAAAAAAAAATTGGGGGGGGAGGTAGGCCTCCTTTCCTACACACAGGGGCACACACTCACTAAGTCTCTTTCACACACGCTTGCACGCACACACACACTGGATTTGCTGTCTGTGCACCACTCCCCTATTGTTTTCACTATAACCGATTCTGGCAACAGCTCTTTAGCACTTGGAAAGGGCCTTCATTAGCACTGGGCCACTGTCCAAAAGGAATCCAGGGGAAAAAAAATCCACACATGGCTGCTCTTGTTCTCATGATAAATGACAGCTTTGGCTGAAAAACAACAACATGAAGGAAGCAAAATACAACCCAAAAAGTAACAAGGGTAGCCATCATGTGAATAGGGGAAGTCAGACATGACTAACTTAGCCAAGATGGGGAATGGGGCAGGGGAGGAATGGGGAAGCAGTAAGAATGCTGTCAGATTGGCACTGTTTGGTGTACATCTTGTGATTGCCATATTTATGTTGACATGGAGGTTATTCTTCAAGAGGATAGCTACGTATAAGCACAAATGTCTGCAGACATCACCAAATCAGACTGAAAAATGGATCAAACTATCAAACCAATACATCCAGCATACACAAAGGGAAATAGTATGGAGCTAGTTTCAGGGGGAAAAATCCATCACCCATTACAATGAACAGTAACCACCTCATGCCAAAAAGGAGGTATTTATAGTGGTGGTATTATCATCCCCATTTATAGCAGAAGATATTAGGAAGAGCAATTTTCTCCTCACCTAGTGTCTGGCAGGGTCTAGGACAAGGTGGAGAAGGAGTTCCATTGGCAGAGAGGGCATAATCAACACAGAGATCTTGATATATTCACAAAGCTCCATGGGTATATATCTATGGGCAGAGATTTTCCTACAAAACAGAAGCTTTGAGGGCTAGAGAGGAGTAAGGATGAAGATGGCTTTGCTGACACTGGATCCAGTGCCCCTCTATTCCCTTGAGAGCCCTAGGATCAAATGCCAAGAGCTAGCATCATTAATTTCTTCCTTCCCCCCCCCCACCATTAATTTCGGGATCTACCCACAAAAAAAGCCCAAGGAAGTTGCCTGGGTGCAGTGTGCTGGCAGGGTTTTGGAATCTGTCATTTCATTCTTTACCACCCAGATCAGGTGCTGGCAACTGCATGGCAGAGGCCCTAATTTTCACCCTCACGCTGGGCTCTGCCACCCAATTTTCAGCTCTAAAGCTGCCAAAAGTTCTAACTAGATGTCACTTCGACTTGTAACTGCTGAGTTACTCTGGGTGGTTTGGGGCCTTTGGGGTTGAGTGCTATTTGCAGCTCCAGGGGGGAATCTTTAAGAAGGGGAAATCTGGAGAAGTTTTTTTTAAAATATTTTTATAAAGAAAACCAAATATTGGAACACTTGAATTTGTCCCCTGCCCAGTTCATATCTTTATAATTTAAGAAGATACTTACAGGTCTGAAATATAGAAAGAAGGGAGGGGATGTTTGGAAAGGAATTCAAGCAATTTAAAAAAAAAAACTCTTAACAAAGTTTACTCTTAATACTTCAATTACTTGCTAATAACAATTTCCTAAATAGCAAATTTGCCCTAAAGAAGCCAATACAATAATGAAAACATAGATTTTGAAAAACTGTAAAAACTTATCAAAGATTTAGCATTGTCCTAAAATCTAACATTTTGTGGAATGCAAAGAAATATTACAAATATTTCAACATTTAGTGATGTACTCCACATTATGCTCTAAATGCATTTTGAGAAATTATTATAACTCACCTGAAATCTTCCGACCACCACTATAAAATTTGCCTTGTGAGAAACACATTCTGTGTTGCTAGGGATAACACATACACATATGCACCCATTCCCATTTTGTTGTGTGAAGTGAGTGTATAAAGTGAGTTTCCCCAAAGATACGTCTATCCAGCTGCAATGCATTTGTTCCTTAACCTCTTGACTACATTGTGATTTAGAAAAATAATTTTCAAATTCTTCCAACCAAATCAGGACAAGAACTGTTAAAAAATGTGAAAATGAATCCTTCCTTTCCCTGTCCTGGTCAGCATTAGATGAACTTCTATCTAAACAGATGCTATTTTGACAGAGCTTGTTACTTTTCTGGACTACAGCATCCCAAATCCCAAACCAGCATGGCCAAAAAGGAAACTTTTACAGGTTATAAATCACTGATAATTTGAGACCAGATGAAGACTTGGCTGCAAAGAGAAGAGAGTGCTTTTGTGGGCTGGAGGGGAAAGCTGGTAGTACAGGGACCTTACCACTCTATGACTCAATAGCACATCATTCTGTTTCAATCCCAGCATTTCTGTGATAGTATCGGATTATGAACACTCTTTACCACACCCTTTCAAATTCAGCAAATGAGTAGCGTTATTGCTCCCAATGTTCCCTCTGCACTACAGCATCAATGGTGAGTCCTTTTCCCCACCCCAGAGTTTGTGAATGGCTACGTTTTTGGGGGTTTTTTTGGTAAGCCATACTAGCACAGCAACGTTGTAACATCATGACACACTGATAACCTATTGCTTTTTTGGTGCTACAATGCTAAAAAATGTATTTTAAAAAATTAAAAATATGTTAACTCAAAGGAGAAATTTAAAATAAATGCAGAGAGGTGATATATTTTGGACTTGCCATGCTATGAGGGTAGCTGAGGGAGAGACAACCTGGGCACCCCCACACTCTGCTCATTCTGGGATCGGTGACGACAGGAAGCACTATCAAACACTATAGAGGAACCACACTCACCCAGCTGATGGGATTGTGGCAGGAAAGGAGGCCGTTACCGGGTTTTTTCCAGCAATGAAAAGGGGCTAATTAGCAATGCATGAGAACACAAAAGCAGCTGGTTAGCGATCATGTTGTGAGATGGCATGGGTCCTGGACTGGGAACAACGCATTGCTGTGGCAGGATAACAATTTTGTGCAGTAAGGGCCTAGGTTAAGCTTTCCTGCCTTCTTTACCAACATTCTCATATGTACTCTTCCTTGAAAGATAATTGCTGTTCCTCTCCCATGCTTCAACTGGGCTATCTGTGCTGTTTTCCCAGCCCAGTCCCTTAATATTTCTTTACTCAAATGTGTAGTGTGTCCAAAAGTGAAGGAGGTATTTATTTTTTTAAAAAATTGCCATGTTTTTCAGGCTTTGTAAACTGTTCTAGGGAAGTTTCTTTGTGACTGACACAGTCCAAACGATGAGCATCTTACACTGACATTCTCCAAAGATGGAAAATAGCAGCATGAGCAGTACAATGCAAATCCAAACCAAAAGAATAGTTTCCCCTGAGCCTGACTTAAGTGAGAGGAGAATGTACATGTCAGCAACATTATAGTGGGGAATCCTGAAGGGCAGTTTATCATGAAAGCCCTCGTAACAACGGCCCTAGACAGGATCCATGGTCCCACTCAGGATAATATGTTTAGCCTAAATCACTTGTTGCCCCTAGAAAAGAGTCAGCAAATCAATGAGAACTTAATACGTCAACATTTACCTGTTCCCCTGATTTAGCCAATCTGCCTTAGTTTGGACTAAACTGGACTTGGGCCTCCATGTGTGTATGTACATCCATAGATACATGTGCATGCATGAGTGCATGGGACCACAGAAGAGGAGTGTGGTTTGCCTGAGCCTCCTCAAGACTAGGCTGGGAAGGACTGAGTCTCCTAAAATTATCAGGCAAGTTAAATGTAGTTGAGCAACTCTCAGGAAAGAACAACCAGAAGTGTACTAAATGATCAAGCACACAGATAAAAATATTCTAATAGCTATTGTAAATGAGTCCTTCCATTAATAACAAAGGCTGCATTTTTCCAATTATATCAAAAAATGCTTAGTGACTAAAAAGTAGCACAATTGCACTTTCTCATCCCTCTCCTGAAGAGGCTCATCCATCTAATTCTGTCTTGAAACTGAACTTGAATCCAGATGGAATGGGAATATAGGATACTAAGGCCCTTTTCGCATGGCATTCACCATGTGAAAGGGCCTCTGGAGCATCATACAATTGCGAGGAGCCGTCCACATGACATCCTCGCAATTGTGCGATGCCGCCGGGGCTGGCAGGTGCTGATCGTGTACTATTTCATTTTCAGCTTCTATCCAAAAATGGTGCATGATCACACATTGCTCCAGGGCCCCACACACACTTACTGTGCATGCGAAGCCTCTGGAGCCATGACACTCGTGCTTCCTGCCCCAGCACAGCCTGGGAAAATCTCAGGCTGCGCTGCAGAAGGAAGAGGAGGAGCCCTCACGCTGCCTGCTTGCTAGCAGGTAGCAGCTGCAGAGGCAAAGCAGTGGGGACGCAAGAGCCTCTCACGAAAGGCTGCTCGTGCAATCCCTACACCCCAGTGCCACAAAGAGGTAAGGTGTGGAAAGGGCCTAAGATAAGGTACAGAAGTTGCATGAAGAAGTTCAAACTGTGCAAAGTGATTGTATGCAAGGGGTAGTGATTTCAGTGGCATTTCTTATCCTCAACCTATGGCCATTTCCACACTATACTGTTATAGTGCTATTATTCCACTTTCAACATCCTGTGGAATTCTGAGTATATTGAGGCCAAAGAGCTCTCTGGCTAAGAATTCTAAATGCCTCTTTCTAAACTACAAACCCCAGGATTCCATAAGATGTTGAAAGTAGAGTAAAAGTACTATAACAGGTAGTGCAGAAATGGTCAAAGTGTAGGTTCACCTTAATATTGGCATATGCATAGGGTATGAGTAGACAGAGTTATATTCTGTGTGACCAGGAACCTTGGAAAAGCAGACAGAATATGCCTCAACTCCATGCTTTCATTCAGAACAACATTCAAGGGTCTGCTACAGGCCCATTTACTGCAAAGTGTGAACTTCTGCATAGCCTAGAGCTTGAAAATCCATACTGTATGTGTGAATCGCCTCTGGCAGGCATATTGTGGGAGCTGTAGCTGTACCAAACTCTTGGTTTAGCCCTCAAGTGTGCATCCTACACTCTTGATGTGGTTCATCACAGTGGTCTGAAACAAATCAACAAATCCTCATTTTCAGGGCCTGCTAAGGCAGACAACCAGCAGGACTAGCACATGAGGAAAAGCTATTGTTCTATCATGTCAGCGATGGTAACTATAAAAACTCACAGAAGAGGAAGTACCTGTCTGCTTACTACCGTCAATGATGAGAGTGACATCTGGAGGCATCCTAACTGGCTGTCATCCAATGTAATATAAACCACAGACTTTCAAGCATCCGTTGCATCATAATTAACAACATTAGGCTCCTGAAAATACACTGAAATAAAAAAGGAAAAATACCATATTTGCCGATGTATAAGACGCACCCGTGAATAAGACGCACCCCATTTATACACTGGCAAATACTATTTGCTGGCATATAAGACACACTGATGTATAAGATGCACCCCATTTGGGGGCGGGGGGAGTGAGTCTTATATGCCAGCAAATACAGTACTACTTCTTTTCTTTCTTCTTAGTAATTGTACACACTCCAAAACTACATTACTGAAAGCTGAATTTCTGTCCACATGCGAGCAACTCCCATTAGCCTCAGGAAGGCTTACTTCTGTGTAGATATACACATATACACATGTGGCACTGTAAAGTTATTAGAAGTCAGCCAAAGCATTATTGCAAAATATTGTCAGCGAAGCAGGGAGCCAATCAACAGGACTATTTGTACCATTTTCGTAATACAGTTTCACATACATGTGGACTCGAAAGCCCATATATAGTGAAATTACACACAGATTTCTCATTGGTGTTGATTTTCTGCTTAAAAGAAAACGGGGGTTACCAACAGCATGAAATAAGGTGCATTTAGGTCCTCCATTTGTCAAAGTTAAGTAAAAAAAAAAAATCAAAGGTGAGCATAGCAACTACAATATTTCCCTTCTGGAATGCCAAATTGCTAAAAACAATCAGTCCAATATATACTTCTAGATCTCCCTTTGCATCCAGCCAATTAAATTTTTATCAAGTTGGTTCATCCAGTGCTATGAAACAAGAGTCTTCCCTAATGCAATCTGAAATTGTGGACTGCCTCCTGGGAGGAGGACAGATGCCTGATCGGCCTTAACGCAAAAGGAGTGGTTGATGTTTTCCCTGCATTATGCCATTAGTACACTTGTTCACTGACTCCCCCACCACTGTGCCATCAGGAAGGCTTATGTTTGGCAGCAGGCTGGGATCCCTGCCTCTGTGCCGAAAAGAGGATTCAATTCTTTGCAGAAATAATGTTTTCCAGAGGCACTAGACAGCAGTCTTCTTTCCAGATGGAGCTGCATCAGTGTTCCTTCCAGCCGTTTATTCACCTTCTGTTCTAACTTGTCGCTTTCCCTCCTTTAGCCCCTCCTTTCTAGGGCCTACTTGCCTGGTGGTTTTAGAGACTCTTTCTGCATTCTGGAAAACTCAGCATTTGGTATGAATCACACACATAGGAAGTAGCTTCAGACAGTCCTTGCCTCAGAACTCTACAGATTGAAAGCCAAAGGAAGCAAGAGTGAATGTAACCAAACATTAAGGAAACCCTTCCTGTTTCTGAATTTGATCTCCTTCTAGCTAAAGGATTTCAGAACAAAGCAGGTTTGCACAGCCTGCTAAATGAGAATTTCTGGTAGAAGCCAGCTTCTAGGGATACGTGATGTTGTTGTTGTTGTTGTTCTTGTTGTTGTTGTGTGCCTTCGAGTCATTTCCAACTTATGGCGACCCTAAGGCACACCTACAATGGGGTTTTCTTGGCAAAATTTGTTCAGAGGAGGCTTGCCTTTGGTTTCCCCTGAGGCTGAGAGAGTATGACTTGCCCAGGGTCATTCAGTGAGTTTCCATGGCTGAGCAGGGGTTCAAACCCTGGTTTCCAGAGCCATAATCCAATGCTCAAACCACTACACCATGTTGGCTCCTTTCCAGTGGCAGGGCTTGGGGTATGTGGAGGGAGGGGCAGGAGGAGGGCAGGGCCATGGCATGGGAGCAGGGCCACAGTTCACGTGGGCATGGCCAGGGATCACAGGGCATGGTGAGGGCGCATGGAGGCGTGGCAATGGCTGGGATGCCCCAAAAACATTGCCACCCTGGGCAAACTGCCCCCATCCCTACATGACTGCTCCTTTCTAGGAAGAGATGGAGTCAGGGGGAAAAGACACGTGCCTGGCATTGTGGGGAGCTGCAACATTTAAGTCTTCCATAAGATCAGCAGATGGTCTTACATTCAATGAGGAAGGGCAAAGAATCAAACCTTCAATCTGGCATTCCTGTCCAGGTAGCATAGGTTGGTATATTCACCCTGACTGGATTAGAAAAGTCACATGAATGCTTAGTAAACCAACTTTTATTACTTTTTCCATGGGGGAGTGAAATGGACTAAACATACATTTTGGTTTGGGCAAAAGGATAACCAGTGATTCAGATGCAGAGGTAACCTGACCTGTGGTAATTCAGAGACTCCCCTTTCAGTTAATTAAGTATTTAGGAAGATTTCCCAAACTAGCACTGCCTGTCCTGAAAGAATGTGAGATATATGTAATATGGATGAGATCTGCAGAACCAAAGGTCAGAAAGGTTACTTTTTCAAAGTATATCTTCCAGAATGACCATGCTAGTGGAAAAAAGTAACTTTGCAAGGATCTGGCCCATCCCAACTTCCACTTCTGATCTTATAGTTAGGGGATTCTGGGAGCTGTAGTTTTGAAAAAGACTTTTTTAAACTCTTCTGAAACCTAATATATTGGAGTCCCAGCAAAAGAGCAGCTGGTTTAAATTTAGCTGTGTGGCCAAGTGCAAATCCAGATGGTCTTTGCTTCCCATCACAAAAGTCTGTTTGCTTTGAGGAGCAAACATATCAGTTGTGTGTGGGATTTTTCCTTCTCACAAAAAGCCATAAGTTGCTGCTCAGTCCAAATTTAAAACAGGCACCTCCTGGTGTGTATGAGATCCTGAAAAACAAGCAAAGCCCCAGCTGAAAAGCATTGTTAATAGGGAAAAGGATTGGAAGTTATTTGTGTGTGTTTTGAAGTTATGAAGGATGACTCAGATTATTTAATAACTATAGTGATAAAAAGAAAAATGATATTCAGCTACAGCATAGTCATATAGCTGGCAAAAAGAAATCAATCTTGTGTTATCAACAGGGGCTTATCAACTGAAAATTAAAGATGCACCTTAGGATCTTGATGCTCCCAGGATGATAAAGAAAGTACATTCATTCTTGCAAAATCAAACAAGACATTGATACAAGGTTAGAGGTGTATTGGCTGCCTTGTACGTGCCACTCTGAAGGCAAAATCTGAAATATTACACTCAGGTTAAGAATTTAAGACTGGTGCTAGATCAGAAAAAAGTCCTATCTAGAAAAATATAATTGAAGACATCCAGAGAAAGGGACCTCACCACCTCTTTAGTTACTGGTTCTGTTGCCAAATTGCTTTTACTATCAAGAAGTTCCTTCTAACATTCAGTCAAAATCTATCCTCTTAGTCCATTCGAGGTTTTGTTCCCACAGCCATCAATCAGATGCCAATGGAAAGCCTACAAGAAAGACATGAGTGCAATAGTACTCTCCATCTTACATTTCCCAGCAGTATTAAGAGGTATATTGCTTCTGTTACTGGAGATAACATATAGCCATTGTGACTGGTAAGCATTGAAAACCATATCTTCCATAATTTGTTTTAATCTGCTTTTATTTCAGCCAAGCTGATGACCATTACTTTAGTCAGCTATGCTCAGTAAGAATGAATTCAGTTATCAATATGTTCATCCATGTATCACAAGAATGGAAAGCTTACTTGTTGAAGAGAGTAAAAGGGTATAACCCAGTCCCTCTTCCAGGTACAGCCAATCCTCCCACAAAAGCACCTCTCCTACTGCAAGAGGAATACTAGTGCAGGGGAAAGAGCAAGGCAAGAAACGGAGACAGAGAATCCTTTCACACACTACACAATTAATAGAACTTTGATTTCACCTTAAGTGCCTTAGCTGCATCTATGCAATCTTGGGATTTGTAGATTGGGGAGGCACTAGAACTCCCTGGCAGAGAATTCTGGACACTTTATGAAACAACAAATCCTAGGATTCCATAGGATGGAAATAATGCAGTTAAAAGTGGAATCAAAGCACTATCATCAAACAATGTGAAACAGCCTAAGTGCTTAGAAATGTTAGTTGGGGGCTGAAACTCCCAGAATTCCCACCACCATCAGGGACACAAGTCTTGTTGGTTAGGGAAATCTGGGAGCTACAGCCTACTCCCAAAATCTTTCCAAGTTCCTGACAGGACATTGCAAAGGACTTGGAAATAATTTGAATAGCATAACTTTTTAGCTCAGGAAGAAAGGGCTGAGAAGTACTATCATTTATATAGTGGTATCAATTAACATTTTGCTTTTTTAGGCTACCATAAGTGGGGGGAAAACACCAAAGCAGGGCTTTATACCTGTGGAGTGTTCTGCCTGGTGAGTTAAGAGACAGAGAAATGAAAGAACCTGATGTGATATGACGTGAATGAAGGAAATCCCCATTTCTCAGTCATAAACATAGTTGTCACTTTCCAACCTTCCAACATTAGAAGGCTTGTGTGATTCGTTTTAAAAATGAGTCACCTTTAATAAATATGTGCAGTAAACCCTTGCATGCCTGAAGCTAAAATAAAGATTGTGGGAGGAAGTCCTAGAAAGAATATTTCCTCCACACAACAAAGGGCTCAAAAACACATCTGATACTTGCAACAGAATCAGACCACACCACAAATGGAAAGTATACATGTAAGTGTGTGTGTGCTTACACTCAAATCAAGTTAGGGGAAATTCAATGAAGCCAGATCTGCCACAAATTTGTCTAATCCCCTCCTATAGCTTACCAAATTGATGGCCATTGTGGCATCCATTTAGTTTATTATATTAAAAACATGCATGCTGTTCAAGTGCTAAGACCTCCTATTATTTCCATACCAGAATAATTAGTATGATTTAGATAAAAAAAATAAGAAGCATATTTTAGTACCATTCAAAGCTGTAATGTTCTGGAATACAGAATATTATCTGTCCTGGGCCCAGTGCTATTCAACATCTTCATCAGTGACTTGGATGAAGGAGTAGAGGCAATGCTGATCAAATTTGCAGATGACACCAAAGTGGGAGTGGTTGCTAATACACCAGAGGGCAGTTTCAAAATTCAAAATGATCTTGACAGTTTGGAAAGCTGGGCCAAAGCTAAGAAAATGAATTTCAACAAAGAGAAATGTAAGGTCTTACACTTAGGCAGAAAAAATGGAATGCACAAATATAGGATGGGGGATGTGTGGCTGGATAGCTGTACATGTGAAAGGGATCTAGGAGTCTTGGTAGATCACAAGCTGAACATGAGTCAGCAGTGTGATGCAGCAACCAAGAAAGCCAACACGATTCTTGGTTGCATCAATAGGAGTATGGTGTCTAGATCAAGGGAGGTAATGGTACCACTTTATTCTGCATTGGTTAGGTCTCATTTGGAGTACTGTGTCCAGTTCTGGGCATCTCAATTCAAGAAGGATGTCGACAAGCTGGAACATGTCCAGAGGCAAGCAACCAGAATAGTGAAGGGTCTAGAAACCATGAGCTATGAAGAGTGGCTTAGGAAGCTGGGTATGTTTAGCCTGCAGAAGAGAAGGTGAAGAGGGGACATGATAGCCATGTTTAAGTATTTGACAGGATGTCATGTTGTGGAGGGAGTGGGCTTGTTTTTTGCTGCTCCAGAGAGCAATGGATTCAAACTACAGGAAAGGAGATTCTACTTGAACCTCAGGAAGAACCTTGTGAAGGTCAGAGCAGCCCAGCAGTGGAATCTGCTGCCTCAGAGTGTGGTGGAATCTCCTTCTTTGGAGTTTTTGAAAGAGAAGCTGGATGGCCATCTGTCGGGAGTGCTTTGATGTGTGTTCCTGCATGGCAGGGAGTTGAACTGGATGGCCTCTATGGTCTCTTCCAACTCTGTGATTCTATCTGTGAATGAAAATAATAATAAATTCTTTTTAAAAGGCATCATGTAACTCTAAGCTTAGCTAACTTCCTTATGTCAAAAGAGTTAGATCATTTCAACCGTACTTAAGAGTCCATTCCTATGTGCATGTACAGCACTTGTTTGGTCACTCATTTACTGAGAACTCACATATTTAGGATGTGAGCATGGAGTGCGGAAATAGGAGCATGGACACTGTCCTCATTCATGACTCTCTTTCCTGGTCTGCATAACTTGTGAAAGAGGCTGTGGTGGGGGGAGACAGAATTTTCTGTTGCTCATACAGGGCCTATGCACATATGTGTAGGCCAGGATCCTGCATCATCAGGATCCTGGTTATGTCTGATTATGGCACTCCTGCAAAACCTGCTTTTTCACCCTGGCAGCACCCCAACTGAAGGGATTCCAAGGCGCTGCAGATTGTGGGAGGGGAACATTATGTCTGCAGCCCTCTTCACCTGAAGGCTAGGTCAGTCCATAATAAAACAACCATCATATATAGTTGTAGATGAAGGGGCAGACCTGGTATACAATTATTGAGACTTGGATGGATGAACTTGATGGAGTTGATTTGCTCAACTTTGAGAAAAAAAGTCACTCATATTCATTCAGAACATGACACCACACTTAATACAGAGTCTGTGAAAGTATCCGGGCTCCATCTAGTCAGTTCTCACGACAGTTTCAGTTATTGAGGACTGATGACATGGACAAGATACTTGAAGTAGTTTAGCCCACCACATATAAGCTTGAACCTTGCCCATCTTGGCTGATAAAATCTAGCACGGATGAATTGACTAGATGGTTCCAAGGGGTGCTAAGTGCCTCATTATGTCAGAAGGAGGTGCTGCTGCCTTGAAGGAGGCAATGGTGCACATTCTTCTGAAGAAGACCACCCCCAATGCATATGATAACTACTGCCCTGTTGTAAATATCTCTCTTGGGGCAAGGTGCTTGAGCTGGTGGCTGGGCAACTTCAGTCATTCCTGATGGCAATAAATTATCTGAACCAGTTTCAGTTTGGTTTCAGGTCAAAGCAAAGCACTGAAACAGCTTTAGTTGCTCTGACTGACAACCTACTCTGGGGGAAAGATGGGGAGAGTACTACCCTGTTGATCTTCCTGGACTTCTCAGTGGCTTTTGATACCATTGATCATAGTATCTTAGTGGACTGGCTCTGTAAGATGGGGATAGGAGGAACTATTCATGATTTTGCTCTGACCTAGAGAGCCAGTTCCAGCGAGTAGCACTGGGAGTTTCCTGTTCAGCCCCATGTCCACTAAGCTGTCGGTTACTACAGGGCTCCATCTAGTTTCCCATACTGTTCAATATCTTCACGAAGCCTCAGGCAGAGGTCATAAGGAGATTTGAGGTTAGGTGCCATCAGTACAGTGATAAGAGAAGCTACACTTGTTGTCAGAATTGGCTGGGGCTGCGCAACTGCTTCACCAGTGCTTGGATGCTGTAATGAGCTGGAGAAGGACCAACTGAGACTGAATCCTGATAAGACAGAGTCTCTGTAGATTGGTGTTTCTCAGGGCTGGTAATTGGGTAAGCTATGTGCCCTGTATGGAACCGCACTCACTGTGAAGGAGCAAGTCCATAGCTAAGGAGGACTCTTAGATCTATCTTTGCTACTAGAAACCTAAATGGACTCAATGGTTCGGAGTGCTTGGGGCCAACTCAGATTGGTCAGCCAGCTATGGCCTTTCTGGACAGAGATAACCCACCCACAGTAGTCCATGCACTGCTAACTTCCCAATTAGACTGCTGCAATGCACTCTACATGGGGACACCCTTGAAGATGACTTGGAAACTACAGAAGGTATAAAATACAGCAGTCAGGCTGCTGACAGGATCATATAAAACCAATATGACACCATTTTTTTAAAAAAAATGCACATAGTGATGTTTCCTGACTAAAGTCAAGGTGCTAGTAATTATATTTAAAGCTCTAAATTGTTTGGAATCTTGATATTTGAAGGTACATTCCTCCATTTATGCACCTCCCCAAGATTTAGGGTGTGTGGGAGGGGTGCTCCTCTGTGTTCCATCAGTCAGAACAATATGCTGTGAGAGGACATGGAAGAGAGCCTTCTCTGATGTTGCTCTCCAGTTAGGGTAGATCCTCCCCTTGGAGGCCCAATTGACCCAAACATTGCTGCTGTTTAGATGACAAGTAAAAACATGGTTAAAGCTTTTGTGGCCTAATTGATTTTACAAAACCCTCCCATCCACATGGTTTGCCTTTAGCTCTTCACAAGCTCAGGCAGAGGTCTTTCATATCACCTGATCTGTTTTAATGGGAGATGCCAGGAACTGAACCTTGTACTTTTTGCATCTAGAGGAAATTCTCAGCCACTGAGATATGGACCTTCCTTCTTAGATCAGATACATCTTTGATCTCTTTTGGATCTGTGGAAAGACACAGATCCAAGATCTGTTTGTCTATTTGACATTCTCAGAATGTCAGTGAATGTGGTCAGTTCTTGAATTCGAGCAATACTAATCCTGAGATACAAGGTATTTGAGGAAAACAGAATGTTTTGCTTCAGGCGACACCAAGCGCACATTTTCCAATCCACTCCTGTGCTTGGTGGGTCCTTTGCACTCTAGCTAGAAATGTACAGTCAAGATCTGAAATGACATATTATGCTTGGAAGATTGGAAGATTCCTCCTAATAGGCTTTTTACTAGTAAACAGAAAGTTATCCACACTGTGATGCCTGCCCTGACCTGCAAGTTTGCAGACAATAAATCTTAATTACAGTTAAATGTCCAAATCTGCAAAGACAGAGGAAACATTAGTCAACTGTGAATTGGTCTTGACTCCTGCTTTTACTTCGCCTAGAGATGCAGCTGCAGGAATACATAAATTAGTTTTTTATTTGTTTGTGTCAGTACAATCAGTTGTAGCTGTTTTCTTAAGAGCATTTCCAGTATTAGTGGGCTTACTGGCATTCATCCTATTAGCATCTCAGATGCAGGTGGCATCTGGAAAGTTTTATTTTAAAGGACTTTTAGCATTGTGCTTAGGTTAATGAGAAAGCACTACTTTAAAATATCTCGGCAGTTTTCCAAAGTGCAGCTTGGTCTCACGACATCTGCTCAGTGGATACTTGTTACCTTTGGGTTTATTCAAACAACCTTCTGAATAACCTTTTTGTTAGCAGCTTTCTTTATAGGCTCTGCAGCAGGCTAGCACTAGAGAGCAGAGTAGCTGGTAGAGGACATTTTCTGTGCTGTTTTGAATGCACAAGCGCTTTGATATTTTGGAAATGGCCAACTGTAAAAAGTTCAAAACAGCTACCTGTGCCTTCTCCTTTTCCTGCTCATTCATTAGGCTAACCAAATGAAAAGAAGGACGGGGTCTCACAGAATTGTATATGGCAGAATACAGGCAGCATTTCTTGACCTGAATAGCAAGCCAAAATCCCCTCTTGTACACAACTACTGACCTTTGAGCTTTAATCAGGTTGTCCATTCCAGTTCTTAGTTGTTGCTGTTTGACATTTTGAAAAATAATATTCTGAAAATTCTCTAGGCAACTAAAGTTACTAAGAAACTACACACACACACACACAGCCTGCCCATCCACCCACCCAACATCTCAGTAACCATTTTCTCTAAGTAAGTTCAATGCAATGGTTAACGTAACTACAAGGTTTGGATTATGATTAATCACAACTACAGTCTGAGAAGGTCATCAACACTTTCCCTTTTCATCCATGGAATGTGACATTAATGGACAAAATCTCAAGCAAGGAAAGGAGCATTAAATAAAACACACCACATATTCTTGGGAACATATGAATAAAACTCTTCGCTGCAAATCTAAAACATAACCCTTTATGCAATTCTCCTTTATTCATAATCACAAATAACCTTGCATCTGATAAAGAAGAACAGGTATTGTGGGATCATTCATAAATTAAACTAAAAGTGTACCCAGTCTTTACTAGAGGATCAGACAGAGATTGGATTATTATTTGGTGCTGTTCCTCTCAAAACACTAATCCATATAGTACAGCTTAAGCTGCTATAGAACCATAAACATAAAGCAAATCAAGGCAGCTGGAAAGGTCATTTCTTTACACGGGGCTGCAGAAACTGGGTTATGAAACCTCATGTTGTTCTAGAGAAACAGCAATGGAGTTGATCCTCAGCATATTTTTAAGGCCATCTTTCTTTATGATGGTAGTACAATGGGGTAGGGAGCCCATTCCCAAAGCCAGATCCCCATTAGGTTGTAAGTGAAGTTACCAAGATCCAGTCCCAGGCAAATTTATAGATATGGTCTCCATGTTAAAAGTTAGAAGACAGAATATCAGATTATTTATTCCCACTATCTACGAATAGGAATCAAATGAGAATTTGCATCACCTCAGATCAATAAGAGACCATTCTAGCATTATAAAAAACTAGAGCAGCTTGACCATGGGCTTTTCCAGACTCTTGTAAAGAAGCATGAATTCTTGTTATATAGCTCCTTGGATTTTGCCAGATGTTGTCAGCTGTTGTTACTTCCATTCATTTTATTCTTAGGTGGGGCTGTTTGTAGCAATTTCTTCAATCTTCCCTGGGGCTCTTCCAAAAGTTTTTTTAAGACTGTTATGTTTTATAGGTGGCCCTATAGTTTGTAGAGCAAATTTTATTGCTCTGAATTTAAAAAAAATATTCTTATCATTATAGAGCATAGTGCAAAAGTGCTATTTCACTGATGGACAGATGCACTATAACTATTTTTTTTAAAAAAATTAAAAGACAGATAGGAGAATGATGCTTTTTTTGTTCTTATGTCTTGGAATTAAAAAGAAACCCACTTACAGTGAGAATAATATATTGTAGCTGATGCTGGAAATTTCCAGAACAATGTGGGATAACAGAAACATAAATTTCAAATTTTAAAGACAGAGGCCAGAATCTTGTTGGACAGTTACAAATATGTAACTTACAGTTACATATTCATTAGGTATGCTTAACTGCAATGTATTCACAGTCCTTACATAACTCTACATAAGGGCTACATAGGGACCATGAAAGTCCTCTGTTACTCTGATAGAGAAACCCTATCCTGGGGTCTACAATTTGATATTTAATATGATACTGTGTCCCTGAGAGGTCGCCCGGATAAGCATGTAGGCAGTCACGGTCGAATGATCGAGAACCAGGTCAGGCATGAGTGCGTTAGTGCGTGAGACTTTTACTCAATAAAATCATTTACTGGACATCTTCATTTGGTTTTTGGCTTGGCTTGACCCTGTAAAAACTGGGTAAAAAAGACCCTGCTAAGTTACCCTGCCTGTCACATTGCTCTTGCTCGTGCTCTGGCTAGTTTCCATTCCCCATCACGTGGAGCACATTGAGGTGTCCCCCAAGGGACCCCAGAAATCGGGGTAACACTCCTAAGCCCTGCTTACTAGTAAGCATCCATTGGGATCAATAGAGGTCCATTCTCCTGTTAATTGAGAATCAGCTACCTGATGTTCCCACCAGCCCCCCTCACATTCAAGATCTCCAACACAGGAAGGAGTTGTGATAGAGCATCTTTTTTCTGCCTGGTGCATGAGAGATCACTCACGGGAGAGAGTATAAACATCAGGCAGCTGCTTCTTGATTGACAAAGGGATGGATACCCGTTGATCCCAATGGCTGCTTACCATTAAGTGGGGGTGGGTCTGGCCATAATCCACTATGTAGCACAGTAACTTATAGTGCTACGCAGTATGCAATGGTCATATAGGATTCCACTGAGAGAGAGGGACAAAGATATAGCAATCTCCTGACATATTAAAGGAGGAGGAGGGAGGAAGGGGGAGGGGGAGGGGAGGGAAGGGAAGGGAAGGGGGAAACTACAGCAAGAAATACCTCCTGATATATATGCCCCCATATCTTGTAGGAACAGGTGGAGATGGGGAAAGAATGTAAGACATCTTAGGACAAGGCCACTCTGGTAAATTGGGGGGCATTATTCTGCCCCTGGAAGCCTCTGGTGCACCATAGACTACCAGAAATGCCCCCCATTTTTTTTTATTTTAAAATAAGTGGAAATGGCCACAAATCCACTTCTCTTTTAGAAAAATTGGATTTTTAACATGTTTAACAATGTGGGGGAGGCTGCAACCTCTTTAAAAAATGAATTGTAGAGCTGGAGAGTTTCAGGAGATGCAATTTCACCCTCAACTAACCTCCATTGAGGTAGATGGCAGAAAAATTATGGTCTGGGAGTCCAGAGGGTTTGAGGGGCCACAAAAATCTCCTTGCAGGCCACACTTTGCTGACCCTGCAAATGTTGCTGCAGTATTCCCTCAAGTTGTTTCCGAACTAATAGAGACACTAAGGTGAACCTATTGTGGAGTTTTCTGGGGCTGAGAGTGTGTGAGACACCCAAGGTTATTCAGTGGATTTCCATGGCAAAGACGGAAATTGAACTCTGATCTCCAGGGTGATAGTCCAATGCTCAAACCACTACTCTGCTACAATACCATGCAATAGGATATGTTAAAATTGGCATTACAATAAATAAATAAATTGAAGGCTTTAAAGTTGCTGTCTTATGCTTATTTGACCTCAAATGGGACTGATTTCCTAGTCAATGTGAAGAGCGGATCAGGCTGTACTTCCCAACTGCATTAGAAGTGCTACTACATGAACATGATACTTAAAATGGCTTGTAGCCTCAGAACCTGGTTTAGGATGGGGAACACTGACTGAAACAGGCTGGCTGCAACACAGACAAAGAAATGTATTACAGGGGAGATGATGAAGAGTTGGAGGGAAAAACAGAGGTGTGTCACGGGCTGCATTCTTTCTTTCCCACTCTCTCCTCACTGCCGACTTTTGCCTGCCAAGATATTTTGTAGAGCAGGAAAGATGTTCTTACAAAGGAAAAACAGCATTGTGCTCCAAGGCTTTCTCTCTTTGAAAAGCCCAGCTGGGTGCTCTGATGGACTTGCTTCCTTCTCTTTCCTCTGAGATGTTCCCAGGTCAAAGTTCAAAAATAAGGGATGCTGCAGAGCTGTTATGTCGGTATATGGAAATTGACATCAATATTCTCAGAAAATGAACAGCCATTATTTTCTATGCAAATCTAAGGAGCTACCATTTAAAATAAGAAGTATCCTTTGAATCAGGGTAACCGGGGGGCCAACCCTACCTCCTCCCCCACTTACAGAGGATTAAAGGAATCAATTTTCTTCTGTTGAAAATCTGATTATTTTCAAGATCAAAGCATTTCCTTCGATTTCAAGTGTCTTTGGGGGGATGTTTTCAACCTACCTTGTCCTCTGTGTAATTTTTAGGATTCTGTTGAATGCTAATTTACATTGACCTTGGCATGCCATAAATGGCAAACTTAACTTCACCTACACCAAATGAAAGAACCAAATGGTGCCATTTTTATTTTATTTTTGCATTTCTTCTGGTTAAAGACACTCAATTAACCTCTCCAGAGCCTGGTTCTGGCAAGTTCCTGCTCCTCAGGAAATCAAGCCAACCATCTGTGTATTTGGGGGAACACATTGCTAAGACTTATTTGGAAACAGCTCCATGATCTATAAATAGATCTAAAGGCTACACCAAAAACAATCACAAAAGAACTGCAACTGATGCCACCTAACAAATTGAAGAGCTCTATTCTATAACTGTATGCCTGCTGTAAAGAAAACAGACAAAGAACCCAGCAACCCCAAACAAAAGCCAGATCCACAGTTCAGGCTAAATTACAGCGGCAATCATATATGCCATGTGAGTATTTGTATGTGGTGTTGTATTTGTGTGTGAGTGTCACTGTGGCAGGGTGGAGGTTATTATGGACAGGCTTGTTGCTTGCTATAACTAGAACTCTGGAGTGTGTGCTTGTAAAAGTTACATTTTTGGAACTACAGCTCCCCAGATCCTACAGCAGTATGAGTATTAGCTGTGCTGGCTGAGTCAATCGAGGAGTTGTAGTCCCCAAAAAGTGACTATCCTAAATTTTGGGAATATATGCTGGCGTGAGTACTGAAAACTATTATCCACCACATATTCACAGAGATTGGGACACATAAAATTCCACTCACTTCAATTTTTTTTTTTTAATAAGAATTTATCTAAATGTGAAATTTGGAAAAGTTCTTATTTAAAAAAGAAGAAGAAGAATTGAATGCTCAGCTGGGTGCATTGACCAAATTCAATTCTGCCCACAATGGCTAGGGCCATGTTATAGTTGCTTGCCTCGCAGCTGTTAATGATAAGGAGCATGTTGGGGAGAAAAAAGAGTGGTGCAAAAAGATGCCCAGCATGGCACTACCTTTCTGTGATGGTGGGATTGCATGTTCCTGTGAGGCAACAGGCCATACTGACTGCAGCAGTGCAACTGGTAGAGTTTCCCATGTCACACAAAATTAGCTGAGGAGCCAGACCAATTGGGCCAATCAGCTACTGGGCAGCAGCAGTGGTGATAGGTAACACTGGCAGAAGATCTCTCAGAGATAACAAAAGTGGTGCCATGGCCTAATGCTTGTTAGTACTTCACAGAAGAAGGCAATAGTAAATCACTCCTGAAACCTACCTTCTACCTTGAAAACCCTATGATGAGACAATCCAAAATGAAATAACAGATTGTGCCAGAAGATGAGACTCCCAGGTCAGCAGGCACTCAATGAGCTACTGGGGAAGAGCAAGTGACAAGCACTGTGGCTAATGATGAATGCAACTGGACTCAAGCTGAAAAACCATTCACCTGTTGATATGCTCAAAGGCAAAAGGAAAGTCCAAAGCTGCACAACACATATTACAGGTACCTATAATGTGGGAAGCATGAATCAGAGGAAGCTAGACATTATAAAACAAGATATATAGCAGAATTCCATATATTTGGGGCTTGGTTCCAGGACCCTACACAGATAGTGAATAGCACAAATGATCATGTCTCATATTATTAAATGGTGGCACTGTGTGCATGGATACTTCAGTGTATCCACCTTCACATCACTGCCATTTTATGTATAGGAAGTGACACTCCACAGTTGCTTGAAGTCACAGATCCAGAGGTCACATATCCAGAGAGTCCACTGTAAAAATATTGCAATGCTCAGGGTGAGTGAGCTAAAGTAGATAGGAAGGGGATAACTGCACTCAGGAAATGAAAATCTAAGAAGAAACTGGATGGCATTAACAGTGAAGAGAGTTAGCAAAAGCAGTCAAATTATATAATGCAAAGTCTGACTGAATAATATCAGTAAGACATCAGGGAAAGCCCATCGGTGTAACCATAACCCAAGTTATGCTTCAACTACAGATGCAGAAAGGGAAGAAATGGAAGGATTCTATGCTGGAGTCCAGGAAGAAACTGATTCCACAACAAAACAGAATATGTTGGCAATCATATGCAATTGGAACAGAAAAAAAAATAAGAAAAAGAACAGGATGAAGCATCACAGGAGAATTTAGTATAAGATCAAGAAATAAAGTAAGAAAGCAACTGACTGAATTTTGTGAAGCCAATAGTTTGTTCATTGCAAACACATTCTTCAGACAAACAAAGAGGTGACTATATATATAGACATCACCTGATGGCCAATATAGAAATCAGATCAGACTCCATAATTGGAAGCAAAAGATGGAGAAGCTCCATTCTCCCTGTAAAGACAAAACCAGGAGCAGATTGTAGCACAGACTATAAACTGCTAATAAAAAAATTAGAGTAAAGCTAAAGAAGGAGACCAAAATAATAATTGTGTCCAACACACCTGAAGAACATCCCCGTAGAATTTAAAGATAATTTAAAAAATTGATTTGCACTATTAAATCTAATTGACTGAGAGCTAGAACTGTGGACTGAAGTCGGTGACATTGTGAGGGAAGAGTACAAAGAGACTATCTTCAACGAAAAAGAAAGAAAAGCTCCACTTGATGACAGATAAAACTCTTCAAACAGTTAAGGACAGACAAAATGCAAAAGTAAAAGATGACAGACATACGGTCAGAAAGCTGAACACGATTGTTCAATGACTTGTGTGCAGGGACAAAAAGAATTACTATAACAATCAATGGAGAGAAATACAAGCAACAACAACAAAAAAGGTTAAAAAAACCACATTTCTTCAAGATCTCAGATTTCAATGGGAAATTTAAACCAAAAGTGGGGATGCGCTACACCCAGCATAATGCATGATTAAGAAGGAATAAAAAGCCGGGGGAAACAATATCCTGAAGAACTTTATAAATGAGATTTAAAGATGACAGATTAATTCAAGGAAGAACCATCTGAAGGTTAATCCACAATTTTAGAAAGTGAAGTGGAAGCTGCACTCAAAGTATTTGGGAGACACAAGACATCAGGAGCAAATAGCATACCAATAAAGCTGTTTCAAGCAATAGAGACAGAATCCACTGAAATTCTAATTAAAATCTGCCAACAGAGATGGAAAACAAAAGAATGGTCCACAGATTGGAAATACTCAATAGATATCTCAGTCCCCAAGAAAGGGGACATTAATGATTGCAGTAACCAACATGAGAATAGATTCAGATGGCATGGGTACTTGTGTTATAATAAACTAGCAGTTAACAAAGAATTTAATAACTATTTCATCCAGAAGACTTTATGAAAAGTATGGCAACAATTATACTCAAGATTTGATTCCAGCCTCCAGACTTGGACATCACCACAAGAAGCTTTTAAAATTTCCCCAACAAAAGAAGAGAAAATGCTGACATACCAGGACTACTTATCTGAGACATAAATAAACCCAGAATGAAAATGCTGGAAGAAATGAAGGAAGCTGGACATGAAATGAATTGGTTTCCATGGAGACAATTGATAGAAAGATACAAAATTGACCTAAAATTATTTGGATTTGAGAAGAAGGAAAATGAACTGGAAGTACTCATGAAAGAAAATCAAAAGAAAAGAATATCCAAACTTTATAAATTGTTATTACAAAGAGAAATGGAACAAGAAGAAATTAAAGAAATGATGGTGAGATGGTCACAAAATATAGGACACTCAATAGATATTGAGAGTTGGAGAATGGTATGGAAAACAGATTTAAGATTTACATTAAATTTAAATTTAAGAGAAAACTATTATAAAATGTTGCACAGATGGTATATGACGCCAGAGAGATTACAAAAAAATTACAAAGAATGGAAATTTGAAATGTTGGAAGTGCAAAGAAAAAGAGGGAACATTTTATCATATGTGGTGGACTTGTAAAAAGGCGAAGAAATTTTGGAAAGAAATACATGATGAAATTCAAAAAATATTCAAAATGAATTTTGAAATTATACCTGAATTATATTTATTGAATATAATAAAATCAAAGGCAGAAATTAGAAAGCATAAAAAATGTTATATCTAGTTACAGCAACTAGATTAACTTATGTTCAACATTGGAAATAAGATATTAAAATGAGTTTAAATGAATGGAAATTAAAAGTTATGGATATGATGGAGATAGAAAAATTGACAAATGCATTAAAGAACAAATCTATTCAACAATTTGATAGAGAATGAAGCAAAACAGCTTCAACTGTAAAGCTAATGATTATAATGACATAATTTGAAAAAAAAAGGTAAAAATGTATTGACTGATTAAAAGACAAACTATGATAGTTATGCCAAAGATTCTATGTATAGTGGAGTGGGCTCCTTGTATTGTATTGTATTATATTGTACCTTTTGTTTGATTCAGCTGGGCAAAACCAGAAAAGAAAACTTGTTATGAGAGTTGGGGGGGAATATTTAGAAGAAATGTTCCCATTTTATATCTTTTATAGAAATTATAATAAAAATATTCATAAAAAAAAAGATTGCAGTAACTACCAGACCATTGCATTAATCTCCCATACAAGCAAAGTGATGCTCAAAATTCTTCAACAAGGACTTCTACCATATAAGGAGAGAGAAACGCCAGATGTCCAAGCTGGGTTCAGAAGTGGAAGAAGCACAACGGATTATATTGCAAACATACATTGACAAAGAAAATCAGATTGTGCTTTATATATTATAGCAAAACCTTTGATTGTTTTGATTGATCATGAAAAACTATGGATCACTGTTAAAGAAATGGATGTACCACAATATTTAATTATCCTAATGTGTAACCTGTTGTCAGAAAAGAGGCCACTGTTAGGATAGAATATGGAGAAACAGAGTGGTTTCCAACTGGCATGGGGGTCAAGCAAGGCTGCATTTTATCACCCTATCCACCTAACTTGCATGCTGAATGTATCATACATAAAGCTGAACTAGACTCTGAGGAACAAGGTGAAAATTGGAGGAAGGAGCATCAGCTATTGAAGATATGCATATAACACCATACCTCTAGCAGAAAATAGCAAAGGTTTGGAATGACTACTGAAGAAGGTCAAGGAAGAAGGTGCAAAGGCAGGTTTACAACTGAACATTAAGAAAACAAAAATAATGACCACAGATGATGTATGTAACTTCAAAGACAGTGAAAACATTAAAATAGTGAAAGATTTCCTACACTTTGGTTGAGTCATTAATCAAAATAGAGACTGCAGTCAAGAAATCAGAAGAAGGCTAGGACTTTGAAGGAACTAGACAAGATCATGAAGGGTAAATGTAAATTCCTGAATACCAAAGTCAGAACTGTTCATGTTGTTTTTCCAGTTTCTGTGTATGGTTGTTATTTCTGGAAAGTAAAGAAAGCTGATAGGAAGAGATTCAATTCATTTGAAACATGGTGCTGGAGAAGAGTTCTGTGGATATTTTTAGGGACAACAAAAAAGAGAGCAAACCAAGCCTGAACTCTCCCTAGAAGCCAAGATGACTAAACTGAGATAGTTGTACTTTGGACATATCATGAGAAGACCTGACTTGCTAGAAAAGATGATGATGCTTGGCAAAGTAGAAGCCATTAGGAAAAGAAGACCCCATTATAAATGAATGGACTCAATCAAGGAAGCCATGGCCCTGAACTGGAGAGATCTGAGCAGGGTGGTTGATGACAATGCTATGTGGAGTTCTCTCATTTATAGAGTCACCCTGTGTTAATGCCAACTTGACAGCAATTCACAACAGCAACAAACAAAGAGATGTATGTATACACAAGGATATAAAATCAAAGTTTTAAAGAGCTAGGTACTCAAATATTTGTGCACAGACACGCCCTCAGATCACCTGTCAACCCATGATGATTTCCAGGAATTTAATAGAATTTTCTTAGGGAAGAAATACTGATAGATGGTTTCCATCACCTTCCTCTAAAATACCTTCCACGCAGGACATGGAATTCTTTGAGGTCCCCCATTCAAGTACTAACCTGGCCTGACTCTGCTTAGCTTACAAAATCTTTGCCTGGGTCAGTAAATTTTTTAGTTCCACTTTTTCCCATATGCTTCCCTCTGAATCTCAAGTTCTTTTCATCAAATTTATGAAGACATTTGCACATTTTGGAAAGTTCTTACCAAAACAGGAACCAGAAGGAAGTTCTTGTCCTTCTCTAATGAGTTCGTAGCCCTTCTGTATACTGGGCATCATTGTTCTTGCTGCTGCACTGTGTGGAAAGGACCAGATTAAGAGAGAGAAAAATTAACGAGATATGGTAAAACCAAAATAGGTAACCAAGTGAGTTCAAAACCAGGATTTTGCATGTGAATCCTTTTTTTAAGGAAACAGTTACAGGTATAAGAAAAGTCTCATATGGTCATTCCAATATTGTATCCTGAAGTATTATTAGCCAGTATTGTGTGAGTGTTGGACTACAACTCTGCAGACCAGGGTTCAATTCTTCACTAAGCCATGGAAACTCACTGGGTGACCTTGGGTGCATCACACACTTTCATCCCCAGAAAACCCATGATTTTCTTAGGCTTACCATAACTCAAGAATGACTTGAAGGCACACAACAACACAAACAACAGAAGGACTAGCACATCCAGCCATGGTCAAGTACTTTCCCAGGAGCATTTGCAAAATCCAGTTTGGCTGAATCTCTGAGCTGTAGCTAAGGCCCTTTCCACACGTGGCGAGGGAAACGCTCCCTGCCGCTACTCACCGGCTTTTTGGTAGGTCCGGGTGAGACCGTCGGGACAAGGAGCAGTGCGAACTCGTCACTCCACACTGCTCCAGCATCCAAAATGGTGGCGACTCTCCACCAACCGGAGAAGCTCGCAGCCAAAAGCCCACCCCCAGCAGATCTGCAGGCACGTACTAGTGCGCGCCTGCAAATCTGCACTGGAGCGCAGGGACGGAGCGACAGGGGATTGCGCGCTCAGTACTTTTTAAAAACCTCTTAAAAGAGGTTTTTAAAAAGCATGTTGCGCAACCAGTTCAGGTTGCTCTGCAGCAGACTGAGGTGCTGAACTACGAAAAGTAGTCCGCCCCAGTCCACTTCACGGTGCAGAAGACCTCCGTTGGAGGTCGCTCTGCACCGTTTTAATAGGCCCATGCAGAAAGGGCCTTAGTTATACTATACTGTAATATGCAGAGCTTGAAAAAGTTCATTTTTTGAACCATAACCCCCAGAGTCCCCTGACTAGCAACAGGAGCAAGCTGGAAGGGAGATTCTGACAGTCATAGTTCAAAAATGTACTTTTTCAAGCTTTGGCCCTGTGCCAGTCTGGTCTTAACGTTTTTCATTGTCTTGCAAAATCTGGCACCTGAACCCAAAGCTGAGTCCAACTTTTCCACCACACACATGCCCCAATCTAATAGAGGGTCTATTATACATAGTAGTCACCCATCTGATTTTCATTTTTTCAGTCCAGTCATCTAGTCAGCAGGCAACATATTGTGACTTGGAATATTGGACTGTGTGGAACAGATGGAGTGCATGAAACACTGAGCCCTGCATCCTCCTTTGATTTAACTTTAATCAGCACAGATTTAACCAACACATTTTGAGAGCTGATTTTTTAATTTTTTTTCAGTTTTCATCACAGAGAGCTCTGGTTTATTTGTCCATTCTGGTCTCATTGTACAGAATGAAGTATTACATGCAAGAACGTCCTACAATTGCCTCATGGATGCTAATTACTAAACTTCCCAGGATGCCTCGTTTGCCTGCATCCCAAGACTCTTTCAGAGCTTCTAATCATTAGAATTCCCTGGGTTTCTAACTCCATTCCTTGCAAGCCATCTGGTCTCTCTGAACTGCAGCTGTGGCCAGTCCTCCTCCCACCAGTCACACCTGATCTTTTGACATGCACACCTGAAACAACCGTTGCATGATCTATCAAGCATTGTAACCTTCGATAATTAGCTGGGCTTTTCCTAAAGCTTGGCTTGGCGGTTTGGGGAGAAAGAAGAGAATGGGAGAACACTGCTTCTTTTATACCATCCAAAGTCCAGCATGGACATGAGGAAAAGAGAGGAACAGGTGTGGGTGGCTGAGTGGGAATGTTGTTGTTTGTAAGCCAGTGATTTCCCATTAACCTTTAAAGGAACAGGATTTGAAGAAAAATGCTTAGAGCTGTGGGAAGATGTCATTCACAGATTGACTGCAGGCCTTTAAGGGACAGCTCCTTTTCATGCTAGTTGGTGGGATACTTTGACTGACATCTGTCTTCTCCTCCCACACAGAGCAAAGTAATGGTGTCATCTAAAAATTACAGCAGATGGGAGGGGCGGGGGAGAGGGAAGACTGACTCAGTCATGGTATTTGAATGCCAGCAGATGAGGGCAGTCATAAGGAGTGTGACTAAAGGAAGGCATGAGGTAAAACAGGAGGAGGGGGTGAAGTGAGAGTGTCAGCGACCACACTTTTTCATGTCACCAAGATTTTGAATGATGGTCTTTGCACCAGATAGTGTTGGACCCATTTTGTTTTGTGTTTTTACCCATGTTAAGGAGGATGTGATCATTATGTTTTTGTTAATAATAATGTTTTGTTAATATTCAACTATTACCCTGCTGTAGCATTTTCTTCTTTCACTTTCCACTTAGAGGCATTCCAAGACTTTGCTGTTTTCTGTTAGTAATTTGACATATTCTGTTAATAACATGGCATATCACAAATTGTTCATAGTCCTCCCCCCCCATTTTCATACCTCCTTCCTCAAGGTCTAATTCTAATATCTGTATGATTTTTTTCTGCGTATAGATTTGAACAGACAGGGTAATAGAGTCCTTTGTCAGTTGGAAACCATTCTGTTTCTTATATTCTGTACTGACAGCGGCTTACTGTCCAGAATGTAGGTTGCACATCAGGGCAATCAAATATTGTTACCCTAAAACATGGGTGACTCAGAGGTCCACCCATGATGCCAGTACCTCTGTGCAACGGTGGGAAATATTAGCTCGAATTAGGAGGCCTGCAAAAGACAGGGGAGAACCTAGTGAGAACCTTCCATGAATGTGGAAGAACCATCAAGGGGAAGAACCAGCAAGAGATTCAAAAGTTAGTTCAAATGTGTTTTATTGGGGAAACTGATTACATACACACAAAGATTCAAACAGTCACACACTCTACTACTATTACAGAATGCCTCTACTACTTCCCTTGACTATTCTTCTGCTAATGCAACCTAGGATTGCATTTGCTTTTTTGGCCACATGACACTGATGACTCCTGTTTAGCTTGTAGTCTCCTAAGATCCTTTTCATATTTACTGTTTTCAAGCCAGATGTCACCCATTCTGTACTTGTTCATTTCATTTTTTATGCCTCGATGTAATGCCTTACATTCCTTTCTGCTGAAATTCATTAGTTTTGGTCCAACTCATCAGTTTGTCAAAATTATTTTGAATCCTGATCCTGTCTTCTGGGGCAGCAGTTATTAATTCACTCCCAATACAGTGTCATCTGAAAATTTGATGAGCATGACTTCTATTCCATAATCTAAGTCATATATAAAGATGTCGAAGAACACAAACCTGGGACAGGCTTGTGTTCTGAGGTACTCAACTACTAACTTTTCTCCAAGATTAAGAGCAACCATTGGTGAGTACTCTCTAGGGTTTGGTCTGTCAACCAGTTACAAATCCACCTAACACTAGCACTTTCTAGCCCACAGTTTACTAGCTTGCTTGTAATAATATCATGGGGAACCTTCCAAAGCCTTTCTAAAATCAAAATATGCTACATCCACAAGCATGTGACAAACTTGTAATTTTCGTAAAGAAGAAAAATAAAATTTCTTTGGCATGGCCCATGTTGGCTCTTAGTAATCACAGCATACATTCCTAAGTGTGCACAGACTGACCATTTAATCATCTGTTCAAAAAGCTTTCCTGGCACCAACATCAAATAGACTGGCTGGTAGTTGCTCAGGTTCTCCTCGTGCATGTACTCCACAAAGTCATGTTTAAAGGTCATTCCTCAAATCACATCCTAGTTAGTGGTCTTTCTCTCACCACTGTCTTATACTTCACTCTCCCTCCTGCCCCATCTACTGGCCTTCCAACTTTTTCTCCACCCTAGGTCCCTCATTTCCTTTCCCAAGTTAGAGGTAGGGGCATCAGTCATCTGTTGTCCATCAGTCATAGATTGTCAACTAGTAACTATGTATCTGCATGCTACCAGAGATCTATAACGTCTTCTCCGCCATTAAATGGCACATTCTAGCTTCTTTGGTAGCACAATGCAGCATCAGAAGCATTATTTCACCAAACTGTACACATAGGCCTAAATCCTATTTTTAACCCTGTTGAGAGTCATTTTTTAAATCTGGTTTAAATTTTTAACTTTAATGTATTTTTTTTATTGTTTAATCTTGTTTTAACTTCTGTATTTTAAATGATTTTTTTTATTTGTTATAAGCTGCTTTGAGTCCTAAACTGGGAAAAAGACAGGATGGAATAAATATCATCATCACCATCACTGACCGAATTTATTTTTGTGTTGACCATTGATCCAATGGGTATACTCCAGTTGGGAGTAACCAACAGGATTCTCGCCTTACATAGTCTGTATAGAGGTGCACAAATGAATGAGATGCATTATATCAGCCAAGCAGCAATGAGTCTGAAGCAAAGACTTCTCACTATCCAATTTTTCCTTCCTTTTCTTTCAGTCAGCCTTTTGTGCTTGTGAGACTGCTTGGATCTTGTGCACATGTGATTGTTAATTCCTCCAGTAAAACAAATGTTCTTTGAATCTCCAGCTGGTGTTCCTGCATTAGTACCAGTATACTGGTAAAAGATCCTATGAGGTTACTCCCCTCTTGTAGGCCTTCCCTTTGAGCTAATATTCCCCACTGATTCATGGAGATACTGGCATTGCGAGTGAACCTCTGAGTCACCCACATTTTGGGGTAACATCTCCTTTGCCTGGGACCATGGTAATGACAATGACGTTGGTAGGGTAAGACTTTAGGTCAAAGGTCCAGGATCCAAAGACCAATGGAATTTCCTCAAATTCAACAAGGCTATCTTACCAGAATTGAAATAAATGAACTGATATACATTACCATCACATGGATTAGACTAGTTAATTCCTTCCTCTCACTTGAACATTCTGTCCTTTAGTATTACTACTAAAGTGTGCCTGGCACTTGTTAGAGTAGAAAAGGACAGGCTGATTTAGACTTACAGTCTAAAGACTAGCACCAAAAAAACAGCAGAAGAAAGAGGAGGAACTAGACAGCAGGCAAACATGGAAGCAGCATCTATGTGGGCTGAGTTATAGTAAGATATGTCTTATAACACTTTTAGTGAATGCAGGTTTTGTAACACCCCTTACTTTCTTGTTTGGTTGCATTTGACTCATAATTATGACCAAAACAATTTGTTTTGGCCTTTTATGAAACTTAGTCATGCTGCTGAAATCCAAAATGTTCACTTACAATGAAAAGCATCACAACTTTGTTGGTTCTTTTTCCACCAAGTCCAGTGAGTACCTTTCTTGCACAGCTGATAAAGACAAACCCAGCAGCTACCTGCTATGTCCAACAATGCCCTTCTAACACCAGAGGACTGTTCATACCCTTTTTATCCTCACAGCAGTTGTCCAACGTTGCTAAACCCAACGGATTAACTACCAGTAGAATGGCACAAAATGGAGTCTCTGCAGGAGAGAGTTCTTCACTTTGCTATCTGCAATTACATGGATTCAGTTCAAAAGCATACAAATATTACAGCACTGACATTCCCTGTTTTCATTCTAAGATAGACATATATATGCTCTCTACCTTTAGGAATTCATCTTTTCAATGTTGGGAAAGACAATCCTGCTTGACAAATGTTTGATTGAGGCATATGCACCCTGCTAGCATAGAATAGGGAACAGGGGACAGATAGCAAGAAAGGGATTCTGCTCTGGCTGGTTTAAAATTATGTTAACATTCATTGGAGAACATCCACAAGAGCTTTGCTTCTGTGGAAGTCTGCTGTGCATGGGAAAACAAGAATTAGAAGCACTTTATCCCAGTCTTGAGAACTTGCAGTCATCTCCAAAGAACTTTCAAAGACATTTAATTGAGTTCTTCTCGATTGGTCTAAATAAGGATGAGTTCTTGCAATATTGGTCCTTGGGTTTTGCCAGTTGTTGTCACTTCTGCACCCACCTGTTCCACTCTTTCGGAGGTCTCTTTGTAGTGATTTCTTGGATCTGGTTTGAGGGCTCTTGCAAAGGATTTTTAAAACCAAAGAATGGTGTGCTGAAGTGGTCTTATGATTTGAAGGGCAAATCTTCTCCTCTCTGACTTTTTAAAATTACAGTTACAGTGCTATAGCAAAGAAATGCCATTTCACTGATCCATTGATGTAGTTCAACTCTAAGAAATAATTTTAAAAAGAAGGGCATGAGAGCTTTGTGTGTTCCAATATGTACATGTTCCAATATGTGTTGGAATTAAAAAGAAATCTACTCAGAAGTGGGAATAATATGTTGCCACTATGCCAGGAATTGACAGAAAAAAGTCCAAGGCAACAGAAATACCATTTGTATATTTAAAACAAACAAACAAACCCAAGAACTAAAGCAACAATGTTGCAATCTTCTAACATATTTGCCCCATTTGGAGGACTCCAGTGATCAAATATACAAACAGCTAATTTACTCCAGCTGCACCTAATCCTAGGATCTTTAGATACTTCTGATATAGGTCATTTCCACACTAGCCTGTTATAGTGTTATTATTCCACTTTCAACATCCTATAGAATCCTGGGGTTTGTAGTGTAGGGAGGGGCCTTTGAGGCCCCTCCCTACACTGCAAACCCCAGGATTCCATAGGATGTTGCAAGTGGAATAATAACACTATAGCAGTAGCAGGCTAGTGTGGAAATGGCCATAGTCACTATAGCACTTTTTAAACTGTTGAGTACTCAAGGGCATACCATTACAGCTTGTATAACATCAGTAGAAGAAAACTGATGGAGATGTTGTCGACCAGTCCTCAATGCAGCCCTATCTCACTCCACATCCTCCCTTTTTCATTGGCACTGACTCCTATGAAATACAGCTGTTACTGCATTTGCTAGCCCGGATTTGGGGATGCTAGATATCATTTTGATATCAATAATTTGGCTCTCTTCCACCACCCCTCTCCACGTGTTTGTGAAGACCCCGGACAAGCACAGAACTCGGCTCGGCCACTAATCGCTGGACATTCCATTCCCCACCCAGGCAGGCCAGAAATAGCCAGATCACCACTTTAGGAGACCTCTCTGCAAACACACTCATTATGTATGCACGCTGCTTACAAAGAACTCCCTGCCCCGAACAGGCAACTTGGCAAGCTGAATATTCAACTGTCAAGCATTGCGCATTTGCATACTGTCTACCTCTTTGTCAATTCGGACCTAACTCAATCATGCTAAATTTTGATCTTTCCAAAGCTTTGTCTCACGCCCGAAACTCATTGTTTTCCTCAAGTACGGAATAGCCTGCAGTTACATTTCTCCCTATAAAAAACCCCAATTCCGAGACCGTCCTCGGATCACTCCGGACTTCCATCCAGCCTTGCTGCCGCTTTGTTTGGTGAGCTGTCCCCTCAGTCCCATGTACTGAGACTCCATACCAACGAACTCAATCTTCAGACCTCTCCGGGCTTCAGGACAGGTGTCGTATCACCCAATTCAACAATCCCTCTCAAGAATCCCTCTATACCACTCCGAACTTTATTTTCTATAGTTACTTGTGTGAGTGTGTTGCATACACTGTTTGTCTATATTTAATAAAAATCTCAATTATTCTCAAACTTGGTGTGCTCCTTGGCTTGGCCTGACCTCATAGACATTGGGTAAAAGATTCCACTGCGTTGCCCTGCCTCTCACATTGCTAACTTGTGCTCTAGCTAATTTCTCCAAACTTAGTTAATTGAGAGCGTATATAGGTGTCCCTCCCGGGACCCCCAGAAAACAGGGTAACAGAGCCAGCTGTTGTTTCCAGTTTGAAAGATCTAATCCTGAAAGATCACATCTTTTTTCTATATGTGAGTGACAGTCCTGGACTTCACGAGTAGAATAATGAAATTGAAAAAACAGAAACTGAACAACAACCAGGCCCAGACCTGCACACGCATACTCTCAATAGAAATCAGAAAAAGAAATTAGTTTTCTTTGTAATACATGAAAGTATTTTTATTTCTTAGAAATTATTTGTGCATAGTCAAACACAGAGTCTTATGGAAGAGAGAGTGAGGGTAACCAAAGGCTGCAGTTTAAAGTGATGCAGGAAAAGATGTGTGGCACAGCAAGCAAACAGGAAGTCTGCAAACATACAAACTAGCAATCGGTAGGCAAAGGTTGCTAATTGTAACAATGTTCTCCACTGTTAACTCCATTTACTATGATGGCAGGAGCAATAATCCTAGCCCGTGCATGATCCATGCAAATGCATTCTAGGAACCAGTTGTATCAATGCTCTTTGGAGTCTCGCTGCCTGGAAAACCAATAGGATAAGAAAGAATTACATGAGTCATTTCAGTGGGCATGTATATTCTACCAGTACTCTCATCCAAATGGCCTGGGTGTTCCCTTCACAGCCCCAGGCTTATAATCTGCAAATGTGTCAATTGGTTTGCATGGTCCAAAACACAAGGATCCTATTGTGACAGTAAAATAATCACATAGTAGGAGATCTCACTGATGATGGACCTGCATATTTATCTGAAGTGACGCCTATAAAATCAGGATTTGGAACCATCCACAGATGAGCATCACAGATGCATTTATTTTAGTGTTAATAGGTGACTTTAAAAATGTCCTTTAGTTTAACTTTGGTATTTCTGAAGTGTTCAGTCTTTTATACTTTTTTCCTGCAGTACAGTATATACAAAATACTTTATATTCCTTAAAATATAAACAGCATGAAATATAAACAAAGCACTTTCTAAACAAAAAGAAACAAGAACTAACTCTCAGTTATTATGCTTTATATTACTATAAAATTAATGAACTATTAACATCAATGTAGTTACAGTATAATACCATACAGAGCAAAGGCTAGTCATTTCAGCCCAGGATATTATAATAGGGCACTGTGCACCAATCCAGTCATTATTCCCCTTTGTAGTAGTGTACCTGGCATCCATGCAAGTGCGGGGAGCCAATAGGAATACAGAGCTGGTGTGAAAAATCCTTATGAAATTGGGAATATTCCCAGCTTGACCTGTTTTCCAGTATATGTTTGTGTGTCCACCCCAGCCCCAGGATGTGTTTTATAAAGGACTGAAAGAATATGAGATTTAAAGAAAAGAAAAAAGAACATGTGCATGGCAGAAACAAGAACCAATTGATTAATCCGTCTAAGGCCAGCAGTTTGAGTTGTTAACTGTAAAAAGCCTGAGTTTGATTCCAAAACTCATAGATCTATATAACCAACCATATTAGTGCTGAATTAGGGATGCTGTCTTGTGTTTCTGACAGACTCCTAATCTTTATAATAGCTATATGGGACACAGGGACCTATTCCAAACTCCTTTTTATATTGGGATGAGCTGTGCTTATTTAATTTGCCCAAATAAGGAGAAAACTCTTTTCAGTTTGAAGAATTTACAAAAATTCACAAATTGAGTGTGTCAAGTAGAAGGAACTTGAGGTTAAAAAATTGCAATGAGGGAAAAATCAGAACTGACAGCTGTTCTTATCCCTAATGCTAAAGATCCGTTTTGACATAAATTATTTTTACTCCACTCTGCTCCTTTGCTATATTCCACCAATCTGATATATTACATAAATTCACACTGTGAAAGAGTAAAAACAATAAGCCAGAACAGTTGAATTTTTTCTAAAAAAAAAAAAAGGATACTTGTCCACTTCAATTTAAGAAAAATCTCAATGCATCATTACAGTTTGCATCCTATTTAATCTGACATTATACTTTGCTTTCCAACCACCACTGCCAAAGGCGACACAGTTATTGTGCAATTGGAGTGCCATCACCTGTCCTTCAGAATGGAATTTAGCATATGGGCAATATGTTCTTATAGGCACACGCATTTCTGAGATATCTTTAGAATTCTCCTTGTCATTTCTTGCCATGCAGATGACCCTGACAACTGTGTGGGCTCTGCCCTTTTAAGGCTACGGGAATTTTAGAAAATTGGTTCTCCGGAGGGGAAAAGAATCTGATAAATGTGGGAGCGCTGTTCCTTCTTGTCACATATGATTCTGCTTCTCTTCATGCAACTTGCATTCTTGGACATCAGCAGAGTTGGAATCTCCAACTGTGTGTACAATTCAGTTCAACAAACAGAGCCGATTCAATGTGCAGTATTCTGGTCTGTGAAGTCATTCACACAAAGAAACCTGAATGATATTAACTCTTGTTACCCTGATTTCTGGGGTCCCGTGAGGGACACCTCAATGTGCTCCAAATAATGGGGAATGGGAATTAGCCAGAGCACAAGCTATAGCAATGCAAGAGGCAGGGCAACTTAGCAAGATCTTGAACCCAATGTTTACGGGGTCAGGCCGAGTCAACAACCAAGCAGAAGTAAATTGTTTTCTTTATTAAAAGACAGTCAACATGCAGGTATGCACTCACTCACACAGACCTAAGAAGATAAAGGTAGGAGATCCGGTAGAGGATTTTGAGAGGGATTTTTCAGGGGAAATACTACACCTGACCCTGTAGCCCGGGTAGTCAGAAGAAAGTCAGTTGGAGCAGAGATTCTCAGCACGTGGAAGCTGAGGGGAAGCCTCAGCAAACGGAGCGGCAGCAAGGTGGGATGGAAGCCAGGAGCAATCTGAAGAAGCGCTCAAAATCAGGGGTTCTTATAGGGAGAAATGTGCCTGTAGAGTAGTCCGTTTCCAGGGAAAACAATGGGTTTCAGGTCGGAGACAAAGCCTCCGAAAGGTCAGTACTTAGAATGATTGGATCTTGACAGAGTTGTCAATAGTGCAGACAGTATGCAAATAGGGAGTGCTTGACAGTTGGCTATTCAGAAGCACTAATCTCGTCAAGCTGGCAGTTTAGGGCAGAGAATCTTTTGTATGCTGCGTACGTACTTAATGTAGTTTCAAAGTGTACATGCCTGGAGGTCTCCTGAAGCTGCATGCCAGCAAATTACCGGCCTGCCTGGATTTATCTTGTATTTTTCAGCTAGTTTGGCCGTGTCCATGTGCGTGCTTGTCCAGGGCTCTCGCAAGCACGTGGAGAGGAACGGTTTGGAATGGTCAATCTTTAGATATCAAATTATATTTAGTAGACCTCGGGCTCAGACTATAAACTACAGTAACACTCTCATAAAGCTACAGTGTTTCTCTTTTGGAGACATTATTCAGTCACATAACAGAACAAGAAATGTGTGTGCCGAATAGCTTTGTACAGCATCCATTTGTTTCTTTGTTTACGTGCAAAAAATTTTTACATCAACTAATTATTTTCATTTGAGTTTGTATATGGGGAAACATTGCTTCCCGTAGATTGAATTACAAAACAAGCAGAGAAAACTCAGACAATTAAAGTGTTTAGCATTTTGCTGACATACTAAAACCACAGCCACTTCATACATGAGTTCCTTCTCTTACCTAGATGTACAGAAATTGTCATATATAAAGTTGTTCTCAAAATCTTAAAATCCTTTATGTTTTTACCCAGTGAAAGCAAACTGTTGTATTCTTTTCATGTGGAATGGCAGGTTGTTCTGTGGGTGCAGTGCTCACCCAGGTTTGGTTTCCTTTAAAGGAGGTTATTAGTACCTCTGTGGCATATTGTAATATTTGAATTCATTCATAAATTTTTGAGCATAAGTGGAGGCACAGCTATGGAGGGGGAAAATAAGGACACTGTCCACCCAAATAAGAATTCTGAACACTCTCCCCCATGAATTTTGTCTTGATTGCCCAAATTTCTAACATAGCCAAGAGAGGAACATCGAACTCTTACATTTGCTGTGTTCACAGCACCCTGGTAACTTCACCTCCCCCTTTTCTTTGGATGTCTAAACTGTATTTCTAAATGCTCAACAGAAGTTTTATGTTACTAAAATGCTAGGAATGAAGAGACTGAAGAAAAATTTCATTTGAGCGACAGAATTTTTACTAGCAAGATAGAGCCCTCAATTTGCCCTGGTCTTGTGTCCTTCCATTGTGCCACTTCAGACCTCAAAAGAGAGGCATTTAATCTTTGAGACACATTCAGAGAACTCCCCAAACAAACCCCAGACTTTGTCTTTCACTGCAGCCAGTGTCACTCCATCATTTAGACTTCAGGTTGGAATGCAATTAGGGTGCCTCCAGATTGGGAAAATGTATTGACAGGTTGTGGTAATTCTTGCTGAAGTTTTCCCAGACCTAGGGGTTAATATTCAAACAACATTTTTGTTGTCTTGGACAATTTTTGACAATGTCTGGCACCAGTTGCAAATTTTTATTCTCACCCTTTAATGATTTTTTAAAAAATCTAAGACAGAACAGAACAAAGAAGTCCCAAGGGATACATGCACACTGAAAGTTTATATTGGACTGGCAGGGGGCACTGTCCCTAAGAGCAAGCATGGTGTAGTGGTTTGAGGGTTGGAGTATGACTCTGGAGACTGGGATCCAAATTCCCACTCAACCATGAAAATCTACTGGATATCTTTGAGCACCTCTATTCAAGAAGGATATTGATAAGCTGGAGCGTGTCCAGAGGAGGGTGACCAAAATGGTGGAGAGTCTGGAAGCCACGCCCTATGAGGAGTGGCTTAGGGAGATGGGGATGTTTAGTCTGCAGAAGAGAAGGTTAAGAGGGGACATGATAGCCATGTTTAAATATTTGAAGGGATGCCATGTTGAGGAGGGAGCGTGCTTGTTTTCCACTGCTCCAGAGACTAGGACAAGGAGCAATGGAATCAAGCTGCAGGAAAGAAGATTCCACCTAAACCTCTGGAACAATTTCCTGACTGTCAGAGCTGTTTGGCAGTGGAATATGCTGCCTCGCAGTGTGGTGAAGTCTCCTTCTTTGGAGGTTTTTAAGCAGACACTGGATGGCCATCTGTTGGGAGTGCTTTGATGTGTGTTCCTGTACAGCAAGGAGTAAAACTCGATGGCCCCTGTGTTCTCCTCCAACTTTATGATTCCATGATTCTAAGTCACACTCTCTCAGCCTCAGAGGAAAGCAAAGGCAAACCACTCTCTGAACAAACCTTGCCAAGAAAACCCACATGAGAGGTTCACCTTAGGATCACCCTAACTCAGAAATGACTTGAAGGCACCCAACAACAAATGACCCTAATGATGTGTATGCTGTTGTGGGCTGAAGCGTATGCAAGCCAACTGAACTAATGCTTACCTGCTGTTTCCACTGTTAGATGAATGGTGGGAGAAGTAAAGGAATGGTAAAGGTAAGGGGATTCTTCTTTAATCCTCTTCTCCTTCTCTTCTGCTTCTTTCTTTCCCTTTTTTTAGAAAGGAAAAAATATGAGAATAACAGCAATGGAGCATCACTGCTTTTAGCACTTTTGCACTTTAAGACTACAGCCTGATGTTATAATGCTAAGGAAAAAAAATAAAAACACACATTTTAGAAAAGAGAAAATTCACCATTCAAACCATTAGACTACCTCCCAACTTCAACAAACCACATGTCCAGTTTTTTTTTTCTTTTTAATTTTTGGAAAAGCCCTAGTGTGGAAACTGCCATATGCAATGACAAACAGCCAAATAAAATAAAATTGGAAAAGATCCAGCTCCACAGAATAAGTGGACATGGAAACAACAACAACTGGTAAACACTGGCAGAACCCAAGGAACTATATTGCAAGAGCTCACACTTCTTGTTGACTACCTTAATTTCTGACTTGTAGAAACCCTAAGGTGAACCAATTAAGGGTTTAGGGGATTGAGGGTATGTGATGCTCCCGAGATCACCCAAATCACTACATCATGCTGGCTCTCAGAGCTCACACTATTTTAGACTAATCTGGAAGCGTGTTAGCAGTGTGTGCATTAGCTGGGGAGGGAGGGAGAATTTGCATTTGTCCTGTTGAAAAGATTTAAGGGCTATCATTTAACAATTACTTCCCAAGGAGGCATGATATCTGAATATTCTTGGCCATTAGCACCCATTTGTCAAATGTTGTGAGGTAATTCTTTTGTTGTTGTGTGCCTTCAAGTTGTTATTTACTTGAGGAAACCTAAGATGAACTTGTCACACATTTTCTGAGGCTGGGAGAGTATGATTTGCTCAAGGTCGCTCCATGGGTTTCCATGGCCAAGGATTTGAGTTCTGCCCCCCCTCCCCAGTCCTAATTCAACACTCAGATCCAAGGGTTACCATGCTGGCTCTGATAATGCTTTAGCATAGCCTTATTCACAAACATTTGATAGCATATTCTGCTCTATTGAGCCAGAACAATACTGAAGAAGAAGAAACAACAACAATCTGCAGTCTTTTGGTGGTACTTAAAATCTGCTATCAGAAAGCAAAAGGAGATACAGGAAAGATTGAGCAGCCAAGGGTGAGGCCCTCCAGGTTTGATCACATCAACAGTACAGGGAAAGTGTTCGATTCTTTGCTTTCCAACCATTTTCTCAAACAAGATTTCATTAAATTAAACTTCTATTAGCCATTTGGAGGAGTGGGTAGAGAGATAGTTAAATATAGCCACAAATTACAAAGGGAGCACTACACACTACCTTGGGCAAAATCAGAGCAGGCCATCACAGTCCCCTAGGTACTTCAAAGGTGAGGACAAAGAAGGGTGCTGGAGAAGAATTCTACAGATATCATGGACTGCTAAAAAGACAAATAAATGGGTCCTAGAGCAAATCAAGCCTGAATTCTCCTTGGAAGCCAAGATAACTAAACTGAGGCTGTCATACATATCATGAGAAGACATGATTCATTAGAAAAGACAATAATCCTTGGTAAGCTAGAGGCAGTAAGAAAAGAGGAAGACCAAATACAGATGGATAGCCTGATTCAAAGAAGACACATCCCTGAATTTGCAAGACCTGAGCAGGGCTGTTGACAGCAGGGTGACATGGAGGTCTCTTATCCATTGGGTCACCATAAGCTGAAGTTGACTTGGCAGCAGCTAACAACAACAAAGTCCATGTTAGGAGCTCTAATCACAGATCTAACACATCACATCTGTTTCTACCATCTTGTGGCAACTTCAGTCTGAATGTGAATGCTGAATCTATGCTCAGCATCAGACCAATAGCTGTCTCAGTGACAAGGAGCGTGTTAAGGCTGTAACATATAATGGATTAAATCATTAGTTGAAAACATTTTAATTGGCTAAAAAGGCATCTAACATAAATAAATTAAAAAGTTAAATTTAGTACACATCCAATGCAGCTGCTAAATGCCATATGGAAAGAGGTGTGGAATGCTTCCCTGTGGAATGCCTCTTCTGAGATTAAGTGTGTTGCATTGTGTGTGTGCACATGTGTGTGCCTTTGAGTCATGGAGACCCCATGAATTCCATATGGTTTTCTTTGAAAAGGAATACTCAGACGTGTTTTTGCCAGTTCCTTCCATGTGGGCAAAAATCTAAACACTTTTTTCCTTTTTAGAACAGCTGTTTTTCCTCATGTACAAGTTATGCAGATTTAATTGATAAGATAATTGATTAATTGGCTAAAACTCACACAGTTAATCAATTAAGAAGTCTCACAGAAAATAGCCTAGTGGCAGAAACATTCACCAGAATCAATCAGATTCTGCTTTGACTCTTTTGGGGAAAGACCATTGCACAATGTGGAGTATGTCTTTTGAATGGCGAAGGTTCCAAGTTTCATCTTGGCATCCAGTTCTTGGAAAGACTCCTGAACCTTGATGCCAGTCAGGGTCAACAGTACTAGGTTCGATGAATTTACTTACCTACCCTTTCACAGGCAAGTGAAAACATTTTTGTATTGGCAGGATTTGTGGGGCTGACTGCTTGAAGGAAAGTATGTTTATTTGTTTCCTTTTTAATGGTCATGTTTTTAAATGTTTTTAATTCTTTTGTTAATTTAGCTATATTTTTAATATTTGCATGATGTGAATATTGTAGCTGCATTGTTTTAATGAGGCCTACATACCCTAAAGGCACCAAATCTTGTCTTGTCGTGGATGCTAAGCAGAGTCAGCCCTGATTAGTACTTGGAAAGGAGACAGACAATGAAACCAGGTGCTGTAGGCTCTATTCATGGGAAGAAACTAACAAAGTTGCCTCTGAATATTCCTTTCCTAAGAAAACCCCAGGAAATTCATGCCATAAGTCGATAGGCAACTTGAAGGTACTATGTGTTTGCACATGCACGTGCGTGCACACACACATCTTTTTAACCTTTGTAAGCTATCTTGAGTCCCAACAACTGCTGCTGCTGCTACTTGGCATATGACTTGGCTTCTTCTGTTCTTAATTCTGTCCTCTCCTCTGATGTGGTTTCAAGATGGATGCTATCAGAATGAAGGCCAACACTGCTTCAGTATGGAGTAAAATTTGAATGGAAGGATAGCCAGGTGGGGTGGGGAAAGGCCTGTGTCTGAACCCCTGCAGAGATGATGTCACCCACTATAGACCACGGAAGGGAAATCTTGACCTTGGGGCCAGATGTATTCCACATTGGTTGCCCATATGGCCCATAAGCTTCTTGCTGCTTCTTCAGTTATCTCCAGTCAGAGATAAGGTGCTATTTAAAACCTAGGACAATGCATATGTGGTTAAAAAAAGCATAACTTGGCTCAGAAATTCACATGTACATCTAACCGTATAGTTAGATTCACCAGTGCTCCCTTTATTGCTGCTAATATTGTAAAGCTCATGACTTGCTAACTATATTTTTAAAAGCCTTTTTATTCTTCATCCATGAACTCCACAGTTACCATGAAAACCTCAGAGTTGTTTTAATTAAAAAGGCCCCTATATTGTAACACAGTGCTACTCTGTTATGGTCTTTGGACTGGTGCCGGTCCATGACCCATCAGCTACTAGTCTTTGGCAAATTTGCAGGAAAGGAAGAAATAATTGTAGCCAGTAGGCACAAATATGGTACCTGTGCCTGGAACTTTAAGGGGAAAAATGCCAGTCCATCAAGTCAGATCACTTGAGAAGTACTGCTGCAAGCAAACATCTCCAGTTTTGCAGATACATTTGCTGTAATTGGTGCTTGGTATAATCTGTTATCCTGCATCTTCTGCTTCTCAGGGGAGAGAGAGCTGTTATTGCTTCCTGGAGGCTGCAGAAAGCAGTGACTTTCAGCAGCTGGCTGCCTTACTTCAGGGTGTGGGAAGATGAATCAGAATCACCTACCTGTAGGTATGGAAAAGAAGTTTGGTAGTTTTGAGGTTCTTGCTAAAATAATCCATTCTGCATCTCCCAGGACTTGTTAAAAGACAAAGCACGGGTTGCTTCAGAAATGCACATTTGTGAAGGCACATGAAAACATGCATATATTTTAAAAATGTGAACAGCTAAAAGGAATACATTTTTCTTTTTTAAAAAACACAATTACTCTTTACTTAGTTGGAAATTACTTCTCACCCATCCATTGAAAAGGAACAGGTGAGACTGTATCAGAGGCAGAAGCAGTCAGTCATCATTGAGACAGAAGCTGGGACAAAACTCTAGCTTAGTATTCCAACAGTGTAGTATTCCCAAGCTGTTGATATAAATTCAAAGACAAAGAAATGTCAACCCAAGCAATGAGCCCACACAACACTAATACAACACTTGAAGAACAACCAGCAGCTCCAAAGACAACAATATAGCCACTTCTCCACTCCCAATATGATATCTTGCAGAACCCTAAAATGAGAGTTAACATTTAGACATTTAACTGCATGGACAAACAAAAGGTTAATATGAGCTGCTAAGGCTTGAACTGCTCCCTCAGTTCAACCCTTAGTTGCTCATGTTATCAAAGGGGTGGGGGGCAGAAAGGGCTCCCAATATGCAAGGGAAAGTGGGCAGGATATTGTTGAGAAAAGAAGGGGAATACCAATCCACCTCCTGTCTATTCTGCCAGTTGTTGTTCCTCTTTCTCATTTTTCAGGTATCCCTTTCCCACCTGCACCTTTGCACCATAAGGCAGTGCACCATAGGCTTCCTCCTCCTGCTTTTCCCTCCCTCCCTCCCTTCTTCTTCATCATTTGCTTTTCTTGCAGTCTGTTATATTTCACCTTACTCACAGTTGTCACTGCCCACCATGGAATGAAAAACTCCCATGGTGGGAGGTGGTGAAAGGGAGAAACACAATGTAGCAAACAAAATGTTATGTACAGTATTGTTTCCAGGAAAATACCCGCAAAATTACATTGAATTTCATTCTTTGGAGGAAAAATAATAAATTTAACATAATTAATAGAAACATCTTGATTCCAACATCTGTCCTTGTCTAAGGAAAATGCACTAACTGGTACATCACATTAGGCTTCAAATAAGAAACAAGGAAGCCTATGCTATAGCTATTGTCTGACTCTTTAACATCATGGTTGATTAAAACCACAATGCTAAGCGTATGTACAAAGAAATCCATCTGAACTCAGTGGGATTTACTTCCAAGCAAACATATTTGAGATTTGGCTGCCAGAGACACCGCCTATCATTATACCCATTTATATTCCAGCCAAAATACCATAAAGACAGCTTGCTGATAATATAATGCTCCACTAGTACTTCAAAAATTAAATAATTGTTAATTGTAATTCAATTAGTTTGATTTAATTGCTTTGCTCGGTAATGGAGCATTTTATTGTTATTGTGACATCTTCACTGTGGTTTGTGGAATGAAGTTGACTACAGGCTTCTGATTAGTATTTCAACAGTTTATGGCCTTTCTGTTCATTGTTTGGAATATGCCAGCAGAGGTTTATCTAAATCTTCCATTTTATCACAGGCCAGGATAATCACACATTATATATATCATCCACCACTTTGATAATGTCCAAGTAAGTGTCTGGAAGTTTAGTGCTAATAAACTTAGCTGCTAATTTGTCATGTTTTGTAGCTAATCTTGCTTTCAAGCACTCTACCATTTACATTTTTGTGAAATTTCAAATACAAGAAGAGAAACTTCTGTGAAGTTTTCTGGAAATTTACTGGGTTTTGCAGTGAAACTCCTCTGAAAAACTGAAGAACTTTTCAACTAAAAGTTCATGTGAGGTTTTTTTATTATTTAAATAAAAGAAAACATATTCATTTTTCAAATCTTAATTAAATGAAACTTTTGGTCACTTAGCAACATAACAATTATATTATTGATCTGCTATAAGGCCATGAAGCATGTTACTTAAGATTTACACTTCACCGTGAAGCAATGACCAAGGGAGGGGGAAAAAAGCTATAGAATTATTCAAATAAGATTATAGAGAAGAATGCTTCTAAGAAGATTTCCAGTAGGTACCAAAATTAGCAGGCCTTGATGGGCTTCCATTACTGTCCTTGAAGAAGGAGGAAAAATAGCTTGTAGAGGGATCATCAAAAAGACCTACAAATGCTGTGGATTTCCCCTGACCAGGATCAAGAGGGAGGGTAATCCACTTGACACTGGCTGCTAGCAACTAAAGTAGTACGGTAACCAAAAAAACAATAAGAAAGAGTGGTTGTGACTAGCATGGAGCTCAGTTTAGCAGCAACATTCAAAGCAAATTAACAGAAACTACCCATTAGTGATTTTAAAGTGTTGTTTTTGTTATTTACTACCATCAAGTCAACTCCAACTTATGATGACCTCAACGTCACCCTATCATCAGCTGCCCTGCTCAAGTCTTGCAGAGTCAGGGCCATGGCTTCCTTAACCATCTGTAATGTAGTCTTCCTCTTTTGCTACTGCTTTCTACCTTCCCAAGCATTATTGTCTTTTCTAGTGAGTCATGTCTTCTCATGTAATGTCCAAAGTACAATAGTTTCAGTTTAGTCATCTTGCCTTCTAGGGAGATTGATTGGATTGGTTTGCTCTGTGGGGTTGATTTGTTCTGTTGGATTGATTTGCTCTGTTTATCTTTTTAAAAGTCCATGGTATCTGTAGGATGCTTCTCCACCAACACATTTCAAAGAAGCTGATTTTCTTACTCTGTGACAAATATAGCAGCAGTAGCTGGTGGCCTCCATGTCAATGGGATGGTGAACTTCCTCTGTGTTTTAGTCCGAATGTAAACAACTATCTTCACAACTGGTTCAGCATTTTGGCCAGCTTCTTTACAATTCAGAATAAAACCTGGAGAACATTCACTGCCCCACTAACATAGGAGTCATTAGCTGCCACACAGGAAGGCATTACTGCCCCCTCCTGCTTCTGAATAAATATTGGAGGTGTTCGTTCTAGACCAAGAATATGATACAAGCCTACAACCTCTGAGTTAATAACATCCTTATGATCGTAACCTGGCAAGTTATTCATGTGTGCTATTGACCATTTGGATCACATTGCTGCAGGAAACAGTTCTCAGAACGCTTTCTAGCAAGTACCTCATTCCAAGCAAAAACAAAAGCATCACCATCCTTCTGAGAAGCCAAGAGTACAAGGTAGAGTTCTAAGGCTGGTCTTTCACTAGCCAAAGAGGATTTGTGTCAGCCATTTGTGGGGTTATGCAAATTTGTTAGAGCTACTGTTAACAAGCATGCTTATGTTCTTAAATAATCTCAAGGCTTTCTATATGCATTCATGTGCAAGAAATAGGATCATGATCTATCACAAAATCAGAAGAAGCACAACAATCCTGAGTGAGGTGCTTGAGTCTCCAAAAGCATCTTAAATTCAGGAGCTATCTCTTGTGATGCTGGTTTTAAATGCAAATAGCATTTTCTACCATATTGTACTTTTGCCTACTGTCTAATGTCCAACAAAGACATTAATAACATTCTCTTTCATTTCCAACAGGAACCATATAGTAGTCTTTAAATGCCATCTGAGCTGCTTTCAAACAGGGACATTCTGAACCAGCTTCTTCTGTGGGGAGACCATGGCCATTTCCTCACTACTCTGCTATAGTGCTATTATTCCTCTATGCAATTCTGGGGGTTGTAGTTTATTTAGGCCAAAGAGCTCTCTGGCTGAGAATTCTAAATGCCACTCCCTAAACTGCAAACCCCAGGATTCCATAGGATGTTGAATAATAGCGCTGTAAAAGTGTAGTGTGGAAATGGCCTGTGTGATTAGCCTTTGGGCCTGTACCTTTAAGACAACATGAACCACAGCTTGGCACAGCAGACCAAGCCTATTTACTGCTTGTCTTGCTGCTTGGAACAGTTAATGAGTTGCATTTAGAAAGCCACAACTGACTTGTCGCTCCACAGAAACCCTGAAAAGGTAAATGAGGCTCCCATTTCCCTTTCAATAAATCTATTCATATTTTGATCACTGATGATATTATTGTGATTGTGACTGTTAATATTATTATTATCAATGGCTGAGATCCTGCATCATCAGACATAACTATGATGACAGAGTTCTGTTGTTGTAGTTAAATCTGCTGATGCCACATACACACACAAGCCCCCCCATCTTTTCAGCCTGCACGTTGAGGAACTGGGAAATTACTTCTGCAGCAATCTCATGATTGTGGGGAGTTTCAAGAATAGGCAGCTGGAGAGATCCCTTGAGGACCTGCCACAACTGCTTGTCTCAATGTGTCTCACAACTAGGAGAGCACTGTAGATGTAATTTCCCAAGATTGTGATCTGAAGCACCTTGGCAAAGTTTTGGTTGGGATACTACCAGTATGGAAAGGTGGGTTTGGGGGTCACATTGAGTCATTAATGACCATAAAAGTGACTCTCCAGAAGTTACAAGACTGTAATTTCAGCTTGTGGTTGTATGCCTTCAAGTAATCCCTGACTTATGGTAATCCTAAAACCCTAAGAAAAATCATAGAGTTTTCTTGACAAGATTTGTTCAGAGGTGAGTTTGCATTTGCCTCCCTCTGAGGTTGAGAGAGTGTGATTTGCCTAAGGTCACCCAGTGAGTTTCCATGCCTGAGTAGGAATTCGAACCCTGGTCTCCAGCCGTAGTCCAATGCTCCCATTAGCACTTCCACAGAGCTTGTAACTACTGAACAGAATGCCAACTTTTATCTATATTCCACCTTTCCATTTAAACATACACTTAATATGATAAAAAGGAGTTAAAATAGTTCATTTGAAAACAATACAATGCTCTCTTAAAAGCCCTTTCCTCAACAACATTCAGTTTTAGAAGTCTGTCCAAGTAGCAAAGTCTTTGCCTGCCCACAGAAGGACAGCAAGGAGAGAGCCATTTTAGCCTCCCCAGGGAGGCGGTTCCAGAGCCAAGGGGCAAGCACTGAGAAGACCTTGTCTCATTTTTTCATCAACAGTACCTACAGTTGGCAAGAAGGGCCTCCTCTGAGGATATCAAGGTCCAGGCAGTCTCATACAGAGAGATATAGTCTATCATATTCACTGCTTTTTGTTGAATGGTGGTTGTCATCATACAAGATTAAAAAGTGCAAGCAATAGAAAAAAAGGCATTCAGTCAAGCTATCACCCAAGGGAAACGCTATGCTTCAGACCACAGCTTGGGAAAGTTACTTTTTGGATTAGAACACTCAGAATCCCCAAGTGAGCATTGTCACTTTCTGTTTCAGATGGCTTGTCTCTGTCTACTAACCTTACTTTCTTAGGATTTGTTGTTGCTGTTGTTATTGCGTGCCTTCAAGTCATTTCCGACTTATGGCAACCCTAACGTGAACCTATCAATAGGATTACTGGGTATAATATTATAGATAAGGGGATAGATCTCCACAGAACCTGGCAGGAAAAGGCTTGTTTTATTAATTAGCCTCCAGTTTAGCAGCTCTGAGTAAGTATCCCTTTCAGCTACTCTGTGCCACATTGAGATGGTAAAGCAGCAATCAGAAACACTTCCCCTCAGCACACATCTCTATCGATCTATATATGGATCTTATTTCAAGACAGTGAGCAACCTACACTGATGCTCTCCAACACACATAGTAGTGTTTCCAAGGGTTTTGTGTTATCCTTTAAAAAAACAAAAATCTAACCTTGTATTTCTATCTTTCAGCTCCCCCAGAGGGGAGAAAAAAAATGCTGCTTTCCAGAAGGGCTCACATCATCTGCTTCCTGTTTTGTCCTTCCTGTCCCCAGGCCTGCAGGAGCTGGCTTGGTTGTATAAGGTAGCTTCTAATTACCTCTCCCCTGGATTCTCTTTCTTTTCCCCTGAGGAAAGCCTTTGCAGGAAAGAACGCACATGCACACCTGGCACTGTGAGATAGAGGTTCACCATGGATACCAGGTTCCCATTCCCAAACTGGCTGGTGCTCCTGGGATTCCAATAACTATTGCTAGAATGCAGCAGGACTCCAGATGTGCATTAGTTGATGCCATACGACACTTTACTCTGTGCCATTCAGAAAGACCTACAGACATCATCAAGCCTTCAGAAAAATAAGGGGTGGGAGAAAGGCTGCTTTGAGTTCTCTCAAGGAGAAAAGCGAGGTAGAAATGGTGATGGTGATGGTGACGGTGATGGTGATGGTGATGGTGAAAAAGCATTTCTGATCTTCCTTTTAGTATGCTGCCCCCATGCCAGATAAGGTCAGCACCCAATATGTTCAAATCAGAAATGATAAATCATCTGAAACAAAGATTGGATACTTAAATGTTTTTCATTTGCAAAGAACAGAAGGATCTAGAAGTCCTTCTTTCATCTCCTCCCTCCAACTCCACCACCCCACCCCATCTCACTGTGTGTTTTAAAATGGCTGGTTCAGAAATAAGCAGCATTGCCTTCCTGAACAGTGTCTGCAGAGGGAATGTTATTGCAAATATCTGGCAAGGCAACCCAAGGGTTAATGTGAAGAATGCACCAATACAGGAGATCCTCTTGTTACATTTATAAGTGCTGATTGGAAGGAAAAGACCACTGTAGGTCAGCATGTCCTTTACATGGTGAATAACTTGACAGGGGCTAATAAACCCAGCCGCCTATGGCAAAGATAATTGACTTTATATTCCTAGACATCACATGCAATCTTTTTAAAAGAGGAGAGCAGCAAGTGAAATGGTAAACCAGCACATGTGAGATTTCACAGCCCAAATAAACGGGGTTGTGCTCCAGCCACGCCTCTACTGTACAGTCTCCTCTCCTGCTTGAACCTCCTCTCCTGCTCTTTCTTTTCTAAAGAGGGGCAAAGGAACCTCTGGTGCAAGTGCTCTCTTGTCATGTGCCTCGGTGGTCTTCCGTAGAGGGTAAATGTAAATCCATAGAGACAAGAGCCTCACAGGCACGGAGAACACACCCCTCTCCCTGTCATGAAATAAACCCCATTGATTTATGATGAGCCCCATGAGTAGGGATAATTATAAGACTAACAGATCTCAAGTTTATTTCCTGAGTGGTCCAGTGAAGGACAGCTTCTCTGTCGTCTCCTAATGAGGAAGCTGTACCCTGGAGAGCGGTACGCTTTGCTCCCTGTCTTGCACTTGCTACATTTCACATGGATGAGGTAATTTGACTGCAGATGAGGTAACGGTGCGGCTTGCCCATGAGCTGGAAGAGGTTACCATATGATCATTTATGTAAACATACAGACTGCTCCCTGAGGAGACTGACTGACAGCTGCGTTCTGATGTTGTGCTGCACTCAGAGGCAGGAAAGGGGAGGGAGGCAGGGAGGGAAACCGGTGGGAGTAACACAGCAGCCTTGGAGCCTGTCTGCTCTCTTAAAGGAGACAGATCACTGACTGAGCAGTTGTCACGTACAGTAGGCACCAGGGTAGCCTGGAGTCTCAAATTCAGTAACAGTGCTATAGCCAGAGAGGCCTGCTGCACTTGGAAGCCCGTGGCACGTGATCCAGAAGACGAGCCGCTCCATAGGACAGCGCACTTGAAGAGCTTGCCTGCATCCGAGTTGGATCTGGGGGCATTTCCGTATGAACACAAGGCTCATTTTCCATTCATTTTTGACTTCACTGGCTGCCAGGTCTAGTGTCTTTTAAAGTACTTCTTCAAGTGGAGTACTGCCCTCTATTTCAAGGAGCCAATCCACAGTGGAGGTTGTCAGGAAATCAAAGTGACTATCAGTACTTATTAAGTGTAACATTATATTCATCTGTGGAGAGTTCATTCCTGGCTGTCTTCCTTTCTCTCCCTGCACTCAGCGTCTCTCACAAGTGACTCTACTCATCTCCTTTTTCATCGCTGTCTTCAGTTTCAGCCTGCCTCAAGGCTTCTCCATCATTTCCCTTTCAAGACAACCTGAAAAGCACATGGGAGATTTTCCCATGTTGCAGCCACACTGCCTCACAGTAGCCTGGGAAACTGCAAACTGAGGGCCAGAATTACAAGCAACAGAAAGCAGCAGGGAAAACAGGGTGAGAACACAGAATAGGAGGGCAGCTCCATGTGGTCCCTCTGCCATACCGGGGTGCCAGGCATGGGCCACTTTTAAAAGAAACCTACCTTGAACATGGCAAATTTGAAAAACTTCCATTCAGTACTGAGCTCTTCATTCTTAGGAAATATGTTAGTGGATGGTAGCCATCTCAGTTCCAGGTAATTTTAGATTATTCCAGCTATTTAGACTCAACCCTGCCAGGTTTGAGGCTTTATTTTAATGACTAAAACAACTTTAACAGTCCAAGAAAGTAGATGGAGGCAAGGGGGGCTTTGTTGATTCCTCTGGATCTATCATGACTATTGATCTATTAAGTTGCCCTGACAAAGAGGGGTTTGGAGGAATGGTGGGCCATTTGCAAAAGGCAAACCAGAAGGACTACATGTCCAACTGGGGCTAGGGCTTACTGCAGATATGGGCAATTTCCAGTGATTGTGGAGGAGCTGCACTAGCTTCCCCTTCCAGATCTTAGAAAGCTTCCCCTTCCATTCCGTCCTTCCCCCCAACACACAAAAATAATTTACATGCACCAAGAGGTTTTTGGGTCAATTTGAGCCGTTTTTCATGAGACCCTCTAGGCCTGCCTTACAAATCTCAATATTTTGTGTATCCACACTATGCCAATATAGGATTTTGATACCACCTTAATTTTCATCGCTCCATCCTATGAAATCCTGGGATATGTAGTTTGGTGAGGTACTTAAAATATTCTTCTAGAGAACTCTAGTGATGTAGCTTAAGCAAGCAGTGGATCTCTCTGGAGGAGAATTCTAAGAACCTCAACAAACTACAGGGCCATTTCCACATTACATTGTTATAGGGCTATTATTCCACTTTCAACATCCTATGGAATCCTGAGCCCTGCAGTTTAGAGAGGGATATTTAAAATTCCCAGCCAGAGAGCTCTTTGGTTTCATTAAACTACAAATCCTAGAATTCCACAGGATGTTGAAAGTGAAATAATAGCACTACAACAGTATAGTGCAGAAAGGCCCTACAGTTTCAAGATTCCACAAGATGGAGCCATGATAGTTAAAGTGATATGAAAGTGTTATAATTATCTAGTGTAGAGGTATACTGCTCATCAATGGATTTTCGATTGATTTTCCATTGATTTACACTGGGGAACAAAAATGGCCATAACCCTTTTTGTTCTTTCATATGCAGAAATGAAACCACATGATAACTCCCTGAGAGCAGTTCAAACCCAGAAAATTCAGATAGACAGACCTGAGAACTTTTGTGCTAGCTACGTTAAAGTTTGTCTTTAAAATGGTCATAACATTTGCATGTGAGTGTGTGTTTTCACATAAGTGCTTGAACTGTAGAGAAATGATTGCTGACAGTAAGGGAAACAGCATGACAGATGTCAGACAGTTCATTTGTGGGGAGGGAATTGTGCTGCTCAGCTTTAAATTTTCCTTCAACATAACATTTGCTAACACATTGACAATACATTTCCTATTATGTCTTCCTTCTTTTCAGATAACTGAAAACCAAATCTAACCTAACACTGAAATTGTTGTTGTGTGCCTTAAAACTGTTTCTGACTTATAGTGACCCTATCACGGGATTTTCTGGGGACTGAGAGTATGTGACATTCCCAAGGTCACCCAGTGGGCTTCCATGGCCAACTGGGGAATCAAACTCTGGCCATAGTCCAATGCTCAAACCATTATACCATGCTGATTCTCAATATTTATGTACTAAATTAAGGGTAGGGTGGAGCGTCAGCCTACCTTTAATTTAGCGTCAGTCAAGAACTGCTACTTGAAAGAACACTGAGACTATAACACACACACACACCCCATAACACCTCCAACTGCCCCAATTCAGCAGGGGCAGTCCAGATGAATCCTCTGTTGCCCCACTTTTTCAGCTGCTATTAAAATGTTCCAGTTTCTCTCTCTCTCTTCCTCCCACTTTCCCCTTTTGTCCTTGGCTTCTTTCAATTGCTGCAGACTGAGTTCAAGTACAAGAGTAGCTTTCACTGAAATAATTTAGCAAGGGGGAAAGGAAAAGAGTGGGTGGAATCTTTTCCCTGTAAATTCAGGCAAAAGCAAATTGCCACAGCCTCTCCTAGCTTGAGTGTTCTTTCCATTTGCCATCTTGGCCACATTCTGTCCCATCTGTGAAATATTGGAAGGTACAACACACACACACACACTCAAAGAACAACTGTGAAGAGTAACGAAAGATTAGCTGCATTAGAAAATGGATATGAAAGGGGAATTGGATTTGGGGTACTGGTAGAATGAAGGAAGCAAAAGCACCAGCTACAGTAAACACAAAAATACAATCAAAATTCTTTCCAAACAGGTTTTTTTTAAATTAAAGTTTATAAAACTAGAGACTAAAAACAAAGGAAGTCTCCGCACACACACACACATATATATACAAAATATGCATACATACAATCTAACAACCATTCTCTCTAACATTGTTTCCCAGTTTTCATCATGTTCACATGACTTCCCCACTAGATTGTCCCTATGTTAATATACTACTTATACAAATGAGGATCTATTTTCACCAAACATTTAAACACAACAGGGCTCTACTAATACAAACAAAAATAGAATCCTGCTTATTTTTTACATCATTTATAACATTTTATGATATATTATTAATAAAAAAAATAGCAGGAAAATAATACCTCTCCAACACACACATTGCACACATTGTTTTTTAATTTTTTTTATTGATTATAAAGAAAAAACAAAACATAATACCACGTGATTACAATAAAAATGAAAAAGAAACCTTACAACAAAATAGTTTACATTGTTATTTCTTTTCAGATCCTTTATCATCATATACTTATTCCACATGCTATATATCATGTTGCTTATATATTTTTGTTACATTCTTAACTCTGTCCTTTGCAATTATATTTAACCTATTGCTGTTACTAAAGATGATCGTATTACTGAACATATTGATACTAACCCTAGCTTTAAATGTAACCTTAACTATAACCTTAAAAATAATCTTAAATGAAACCTTAAATGTAAGCCCAAACACTAAGTGTAAACCTACCCCCTGAGCCAATTATCTTTCAACTTACTCTACTTTCCAAAATTGTAATTCTTCTTGTGGAGGTGTGACACTTCCCTCTTTAATTAGGACTTTTACATTGCACGCATTGTGATTGGAGAGTGTTGCTGGAATTTTTGCCCCAAATTGGAAGCTAGAGCTGTCAGTTAGCAAAAGCCACCACTTTTCCTTTTCCTCCCCTAGGATTTTTTTTTATATGGTGCTGTTTTGCAACAATTTTAACTCTTTTTTTTTTTTTTACACTCAAGATCCTTGCATTGGACTAAAATTATACTGATTGATCCAAACTCAGTTACAACTGATATGATCTGATTCAGAGCCAATTTAAATTGTTCCAAATTCGTTTGAGTCATTTCAAGATTCAGCGGAATTCTACAATCCTAACAGAAAGTGGGAATTTTAGATCTAAAAACATGCATTTGGGTTTTTTAAATACAAACTCACAACTGATAATTTCCTCATGGCAGGACATTGCCTAACAGTGAAGTCTCAAAAACTACCAAAAGGAAATCTCAGTATTTTGAGTAACAGGTGCTTTCAGTAAAGTGTGTGTTGGAGTTTACCCTAAAGTACTGATCAATGCTATCCTTGGCTATAACTCGTGTTGTACAAGCATTTGCCTTCAGAACAATAGCAACAGCAGAAACTGCCTGAGCGCTCTCTTCCTTTGCTGGTAAGTAGGAGGCCCTATTTTGCTACAGTGGAGAGCCAGCATTGTATATAGTATTTTGCATATTGCACTAGGACTTTCAGAGACCTCAAGGTTCACATCGCTGCTCAGCCATGGAAACCCACTTGATGACATTGACCAAGTCACATTTTCTCAGCCTAAGAGGAAGGCAGTAGCAAACTTCTGAATAAATCTTGCCCCAAACCCCTTATTATGGGGTTACCTTAAGCTGAAGTTGACTTGAAGACATACAACAATAATACATTTTGATACAAAAGCAGTTGAACCCTCAGGGAAAACTTGGGCCTTCTCCTAGAGAAAGAGCTTGGTATGAACCACTAAGGCAGCAGACCTTACACATTCCATGCTACTATGAAGGAGAGGATAAACTGAGGTTCATAAAAATTTAGCACTGTTTTTCACTCTTCTACAATGTATTAGAAGCACACACAATGTTATCAAATATGTTTTGTCCACATTGGTCTAAATCCTGTTCTAAGTATGACTAGAGTAGACTCAATCAGTGTTGACTCAACAATTGATTAACTAGGTCTATTCCAGCTGATACTAGACCAACAGAATGGTAGCTGTTACCTGCAGAAGTGCTTCACTGTGTACATGAAACTTGTCACATAAAGACCAAGAAGAACTGGCAGCTAATGAGTTAATTCCAGTCAGGCACTTATTAGCTAAGAAGTTTTGGTGGCTTCTCCCTTTGGAAAAGAAATTACCCCAACTTCTTTGTCAACTGTTTTCATGAACAGTATTAAGAGGAAACCACATGTTCCTTGAAAAATGTGTTTTTTTAAAAGAAATAATTTAACTATATTTAAGCAATAATAGAGTTAAAAACATATTGTTATCTTACTAGCAAATCCTCATGAGAGATGTGGCATTTAAGTCTCATCACGTTTGGTGCCGTTAATTTTATACAACATATGATCAAAGATCAAGTCTGTCTCTGTGCTCTGTTTCCCTTTGGGTTCTGACTTGCGTGTTCTTGCCAGACAGTTGTGGTTTGTGTCACGTGGCAAAAGGCACTTATTCTACGCTACTGTTTAAATGCTGTTTCCATTGCACATGGGGATAGCTCAGTCAGTCATCGGAAAAAACATACCACTTCCAGTAGAAAAGCAAAGCAAGTTGCAAGTGGAAAAGGGTGCAATCAGAGGTTAAAATGATGTGAACACATTTTTCACATTTGACTCACTACCACAACTAAAAGGCTAACAGATTCCCTCACAGCACAATACTATACATTTCTAGTCAGAGGAAAGTCTCACTGGGCTCAGTAGGACTATAGCTCTGCTGCTTATTATAAACTGCTTATTATAAAATAATAAATTATAATAAGCTTATTATAAAATAATAAGGACTGCTTATTATCAAATAAGCAAGTGTATGTGCTTAGCATGGCCTGAGCTGAACACATCTATTTTTCTAAAACACGTGAATACACTGGCAAGCAGCTCAGGCTTACCTGTTCACTAGGGACAGGTAACAACTGTCGACAGGTTCATTCCATATTGGCAAACAGCACCCGCGTAGGACATGGCATGTATTTGAGTCTAGAAGAGGAAGAAGTACTCAGTGCATGGGGGAGAGAATGACAGCAGCTCAGGCAAGAAACGCAGGTGACCATATACTCAGTAATTATTTTCAAGGCTGGTGTAGGGAAACGCATGTCATCCTTGTATTGTAGGAATAGTAGGAGCAGACTGTAAATTCTCTAGGCAAAGACTTCTATGTTTTCAACAGACACTGACCTACTGCTGACACTAGGTAAATGTTAAATAGATGAAAGTATAGTAGCAGTTACTTACATTCACACAGATATATTGAAGTTATATTACTTCTCTTCACTCCGTTTTTGCATTGGTTGCTTATGTGTTTCAAATTATTTATTATTTTGAAGCTATGCTTAAAAATGTTTTGTACTGCCTTTTAGATTGTTCCATATATGTTTTAAGGCAAACCTTATAGAGATTTACTCTAAAATCTATACTAACGTATATATTATTTTAACATAATATACTTCTATTATATTAAGCAGTATACTATATACATACCATAAATAAAAAAATCAGACCCATTTGCTGTTTCTATCTTTGTAGAAGTTCAAATCTTTTTTTATTTAAACATGGTCTTTTAAACCCTGCTTCATCCTCACAGATACCAAAGGGTTATAGAAAAATACAAAACACAATTTAAAAAAACATTAAAAACAACAATAAAACAATTTGGCAGTAACTACAAGAACACAGACTAACATACCTTAAAATGCCCTGGTAGATAAAAATGTTTTAACCTGCCACTTGACAGACTGCAGTGTTAGCACTAATCATGCCTCCTTTAAATGTATAAGATTAGTTCTTGTTGCTGATTTTTTTAAAAATATATATACTACATACTTTTCAGAAATGACTTGCCATAAGTATTATTATCCTCTTTTTCTTTTTCATTTATAAAGACGTCACATGTTTCAGAAGCCCCACTGACACACTGACTTCTTTGGCTCTCAGAGTCATCAGTGGTGTGTGTGTGTGACTGACAGAAAGAGAGAACAAAGAAAGAACAATTTAAATTTTGGCATGGAAGAGCAATTGCCTACATTAAATTCCTGATAAAGGAATTAATGATACATTTGTTGTTGTTGTGTGCCCTCAAGTCATTTCTGACCTACAGTGATCCTAAGATGAGCCTACCACAGGATTTTTGGAGGCTGAGAGTGTGTGACACACCCAAGGTCCCCCAGTAAGTTTCCTTGCCAAGCAAGGAATCAAACCCTGGTCACTGGGGTCATAGTTCAATGCTCAAACAACTATACCATAGTGGCTTTCTAATGATCCAGAGCACCAGAAAGGGCCAGACACCCCGCGCCCCTCCACCCTACACATTTATAACCCTATATTTGGGGCACAAATGTAAATGTCAATGATACATTAGTCACTGACATTTGTGTCCCAAATATAGCACTATAAGCACGTAGGACGGAAGGAGCCAGGCTGTTTGTTCCTTTCTGGTGCTCCTGGTACTTGTACTTGTGAGCCTTGTAAACATACTTGCTCAGACAAAAAGAAAGCGAAGCAAAACTGGAAGAAATTAAGAGCCTGTAGTTAAATTCATGAGATCACCTGTCTGTCAAAGAGGCTAAGGCAAGGAAGGTATTGATTTGCAGATGACAACCCCCCAACTCACCACTTCAGCTCACCTGATCATGTAAAAGTAATGAAGACATGAACTTCTAAGAGGCTGCAGAGGTAAATCAGCTGTGATAATCATATGGAAGGAAGTATTTTAAAAAAATACAAGCAATGATTCTATATTTTTTAAGTGGAATGATACCCTCAACATTAAGTCACCCTACGAGGTTTCTTCTTCCAGGTGGCTGCAGATACAATAAAGCTTTCTATCTGAACATTCATCACAGTGAACTTGCACTTGGGCAGGTGGGTAGAATCAATTAATTTCAAAGGGAAACTTCTGAAGTGAGGAACTATTAGATCTCAGTAAGTTAGCACTAGGTTGCCAACAACTGGATGCAAGCTTAAGGTCCAGCAGGTGCAGCCTGAAGCTAAGATAAAAGTGGTCTCCCACTGCTGAATTTGTGCATACTGTCTCCTGTGGTTCAGCTGGCATATTAGCAATATTTAATGGAGGGAGCTGGGGAAAAAATACTATTAAGAGGCCTAAATTTGGTTATGAATCTGCAAACATGTATTAGCCATCAAAATCTAGCATTCTAGCATGTGTGTACTCCAGGACAAATGACCAATGCTACTAACCTCAGTATATGACACTTCATTGACTCAAGAGAAATGGCCAGAGTGCCCAATTCATGTTTTAGCACTAAGGAATAGTCTTTGCCCACACTTGGGAAGTTGCAGCGTAGAGGCGATTAAACTATGCAAAGCTTCTGAAACTTGGGATTCTGTCAGTTGGGTAGGCACATCAGTGTATTTATCAGATACAATTAGAGTGTGGCGTAGTGGTTTAGATATTAGGTCCATTTCTGCACTAGACTGTTATAGTGCTATTATTCCACTTTCAACATCCTATGGAATCCTGGGGTTTGCAGTTTAGGGACGGGTCTCAAATGGAACCTTAGGGTTTGCAGCCTCAAAGGCCCTCCTCTAAACTGCAAACCCCAGGATTCCATAGGATGTTGAAAGTGGAATATTAGCACTATAACAGTCTAACGCAGAAATGGCCTAGGACTCTGGAGACTAAGGCCATTTCCACATGGGGTATTTAAAACGGTGCTGTGCGTCCTCTACAGAGGACGTCTGCACCTTGGAGTGGACTGGGTTCGGACTACTTACCATAGATCCGCACCTCAGTCTGCTCCTGAATGACCCCAAGTGGTCCTCCAGTGTGCTTTTGAAAGACCTGATTTTTCCAGTCTTTCAAAAGCATGGAGCACGCCACTGCGAGCCTGCTCCCTTGTGCAGATTCGCAGGCTCACACCAATGTGGGCTTTTGGCTGGCAAGCTTCATCGGTTGGTCGAGACCCACGACCAACCGGAAGCCGTCATTTTGGATGCTGGAGCAGTGCAGAGCGACGACCACACACTGCTCCTCCTCACCCCGGACCGGACCACCAGAAGATCCAATAAGTAGCAGCACGGGGCAATTCTCTTGCCCCATGTGGAAATGGCCTAGGATTCAAATCTCCTCTCAGTTATGGAAACCTACTGGGTAATCTTGGGCATATCACAGTTTCTCAGTCTCAAAGGAAGGCACATCTTGCCAAGAAAACTACTATAGGTTCATCTTAGGGTCACTATAAGTCAGAAACTACTTGAAGGCACACAACAACAACAACAGTTACAATTAAAATTTTGCTATTGCTGGAGACAAAGCAAATACTGAAAGCTCAGCTAATTCAAGAACACAACCTATTTTCTATACCTGGACTAACCATTTTTTTTTTCAGTTTGCAAATCACACAGAGCTATGGAAATAGTCACAATGTGATTCATGTAATATATTTTATTGTTGTGTAGAGGCTTCTGCAGATAAAGGCATTCTTGAGAGGGCCCATCCTGAAGATTTTAGCATCTGAGCAGATTCACAAGACAAAGTTTCCCTTAGAAAGTGAGGCCCCAAGCCATTTAGGGCTTCAAAGAACAAAATCAACACTCTGTATTGGACCTGGAAAGCAGTAGACTTTAGTGGTAAGAGTAATATGACCTTGATGTACCAGTTAGCAGTCCAGCTTCTGCATTTTATCAAGATAAGCTTCTGGATGCTCTTCAATGATAGCCCTATGTATGGCAGATTGCGCTGCAAGTAACTCCAAAAAGGTTATACTTGAAACTTCAAACTTGCAGCAAGTTCTCTGTGCTTCCTGTTTCTTGCCCACACCTGGAAAACCATTCAGTACACTGTGGTAGCTTATTGTGACATCACACTGAGATTTATTAAGGTGCTTGGTCCTCCATACTTTTATTGTGATGCTACCTTCTTTTATTCAGGTTATGCAGGATGACCAAACAACTGCTATTCCAACACATTTCCTGAAGCTAAGATTGGTTCCCTATCTTGCTCTCTCTCTCTTTTTCTAATAGGTCTCTTGGGACTGTAACAACAGGCTGATAGCCTAAAATCTACCAAGTGAACGTTTCCTGGAATGGAGAAGCAGTCACGGGGAAAGCTTCATTCCCTAAGCATTTGCCTGTCAGCCGGCTACTAAAAGTGCACCAGCCATGTGTTGTTGTTGTTTCTCTAAGTTGATAACTGTGCCATGCTGGGGCCAGTCCAGGGTGAGAGCAATTCCCCAGAGTTTGTGCCTTTTCCAAGGTGCCTCTCTTCCAAAAGACAAAAGCTCCTCCTGGGTATAAAGCACATTCTGCCACCATCAGTCATGAGGTTTACCGAATGCTGAGTGGCTGGGGAAATGAATGCACACTAACCCTTCACATGACCTAGTTCCACATGGATCACACCATAGTGTTATTGGGGGAGGGTGGGATGAGTCATGATATAAACAAGGGGAGGGGGGCTAGAGCAGTTGGTCAAATCCTTCGTAGTATATTCCTCTTCTTCTTTCAAGCTCTCAGCCACCTCCCCCCTCCTTTTCTGGAGCAGGTGTGACTTGCATTTCACTTTGTCCTTCTTCTTTCTATCAGCACCAGATCTTGCAGAGTAACCACATCCTGTCTCTTCAGCTGCTCGCCTTTTCCTGCCAGCTAATTACTATTCAGATAAAGTCACACACAGAGGCAGTACAGGACACAGTCAGCTAGAGGGAACGGATTCCATTGACCTCGACCCTCTTCCTTTCTTCCAATAAGATCTTCTCTGTCTGCATCCACCCACTTTGTTGAACAGAGAAAAAGAAAAGAGAAGAATAATCTACACACACACACACACTGCTCCTCAACTTCCCCAGTGGGGAAGCTGCAAGGCAGGAAGTGGTCTCCAGGGATCAGAGCTCAAGCAGATCATTTTCCATCACTCTGACATGTCAAACAATGCAGTGAGTCACAAGCCATCCAGCAAGTGCAGAATGAATCACCTGAAGGAGATGGAGGAGGGGGGTAATTTTGCTTCCCAGAATCACTGCCATTTGAACTGGAAGCATGTTTCCTCTTTTTGCACAGGAGAGCAGCTGTAGGATTCTCAGCTTCTAGCCACAAAAGGTCCATTGACCTGTTTCAAAGACAGAAACACACACAAAAAAGTGAATGGAAAAGAAACTAATTCTAGGCAGAGAGGAGAAATGCTTATTATTTTTAGCAGCAAGTATTTAAAAATCAGCAGATGCAGACTAAGGGAGGGGGCCCAACCAACACCGCCTCAAACATAAAAGAGAATGGTACACATGGAAGCCTGTTTGCGCAACAGCCAACCAGAAATCCTGTATGTAAAGCAGGGCTATGAGGTGGTACTACCTCCACTCCGGCCACTGCGTAATGCATACATGTGATATGTCATATAGGTGTACACATGTACATATGTTCAACTTGCACAATTGTCCCCTGCAAAGAACAGGGACTGTAGAAACTGGATGGGCATAGGATAACGTTCATTCTTTGCCCATCTGGAAATATAACCTTCCCATAGCAAAACAGAGCAGCTTTCACAGACTTACAGTCACTCCAACATGCGCTCACAGAGATCGAAAAAGAGAAACAAACAGTAGGACCTAAACCACAGGTGGCAAATATTAATAGGGACACCATATTGTTCCACTGCAGACCCTCTGAAAGATGTATTCTACTGAACACCACAGATATAGAGGATGAAGATGTTTATGAATTTGGACTATGTTTACTGTTGTATCTATGGGAGGCCCACAAATGCCTAACTATGAACTAAATCCTACTTTTAGGAGGGGAGCCATTGAATCAGTGTGATTTAACTATGTGTAGACTTACCATTCAACAATTGATTTAATGGATCTACTCTAGCTGGGACTAAGAGGCTTCCAGACTATGTGTACTATATTTATGGCTAACAATCAAAGGCGTATCTAGGGTGCGGCAAGTAGGGTACTTCCCTCGGTGTCAATATCAGGGGAGTGCAAAAAAACCATGTGTGTAGGAGTGGGCGGTAGGAGTAGGTGTAGGAAGGTAGGGGTGCAACTTCCATGCTTGCCCTAGGCACTGTTTATTCTAGATACACCACTGCTAACAATTATGCAACCTAGACTTTTGAAAAGTTTCTAACGTTACACAATATAGAAAAGGCTAGGGAGGAAGTCTTACTGCTCAATACTTCCTTCCCCTTTGAATCACAAAGTATCTAAAACAAGGACAGAGACCATGGGAATCTCCAGCGGTTGTTGGACTACAACTCCCATCAGCCCTAGCCAACATAGTTAGTGATGAGGAGTCATGGGAGGTGCTGGCCAATGATATCAGGACACACTTGCCCTCCTCTGAGTCTAATGCCTCAGTAAAATAAATTTTATTAAGTATGTCGCTTCCAGAGGGTTTATCACAGAGAACTGGAATAAAAATAGTAAATATTTATTTAAAGTAAATAAAAATAGATAAAAGGAAAAAAATAAGAGCATCTTGCTATATGTTATTCTTCCAATTGCAGGTTGAGAGCATTCTCTTCCAGTTCATTGTGAGCAAACAAAATAGATTTTAGGCGGCTTTCCTAATCCTGGTATTTGTTTCTACCACAGTGATTAGAGTGCACTGAAAGGGTTAAAAGTGACAGGAAGGGTTGCCTGAGAAGCTTGGAAAACCTCCAGAATGAGCCCCTGTTTACTCAAAGCAGGAGGAGAATTAGTCAGGCTCCAGGGCAATAAAATAAAAATGTGGAAGCAGGAAAGGGTCAATTCATTAAATTGCTCTCCCTTGAGTGATGCCCCTTAAATACCTTCCTAGGGGACTGACAAATCTGAGGAGATCCAAGGCCCTCTCAGTTCATCAGTGAACGCCTGGCAAGCAGATCTCACTGCGGCACTTTCAGGAATCTGGAGGTCACGGGAGATCAGGCTTTGTGAGATAAGGCGGCCAGACCGCAAGTGTGGAGCTTATTCCTTGTGCCTGTGTTCTTATGGCCTGCCACATACTGAGTCGGAGCTGCTTGTGCGTTAGTGAAATTCATGAGGGAAACCGGATGCTTCCCCATCTGTGACAAATGGCAGGCTCCTTTCCTCCTGCTGAAACAGGAAACCTCTGTCTACCATCCCAAACCCTCTGGTCTTCTCAAACACACATTGTTTTAGGATGCATTCCCTTCTTCATCCAATCAGGCTACCTTCCTTGGCGTGATAAACTGAGTCAGAGTAGGTAACAGATTATAAAGGAATGGCCAAAAAGGAAAGCCAGTGGGTGTAGTTAGGGCCTTGAAAACCAAATGTGGCCCAACAGAAGAGACTAACATTTTTTTCTGGACAAAGGGCATTTGAGCAGACCAAGATTTACTAGACTTATGGCTGCCAGCTGTGGCTAAGTCAAGGACAGATGAAGAGGCTGCAGAATAACAGCCTTAGGGGTCCCCACTGAGAGGCAAAAGATGTACAAGTTGATGTGCTGAGATACCAGAAAAACAAGGGCCATGTTCTTTGCGGGGGGAGTGCACTGTAAAAGGATGCAATTGGCCAATCACATGTGAAGCAAACAATGAAAAAGAGAGGGGAAAATACAGGACATCTGATTTTTTACAATATTGTGGAGGGTAGAAGATGTCAGAGAGAGAGAAAAAGAGGAGAAAAACAATGGGGGAAGGGCAGCTTTCCACCCAGGCACCTTCTGCAGCAGCAGATGGAGAGGGAAGTTGCTGCTGATTCCTGCCGAGTCAGGAAAGGAAAGAGATGACATAATAATGAGGTGATCACAGGCACAGAGAGCCAGGGGAAAGAACAAAGAGGAGATGCCATAGAGACACGAACTCAGAAGTCACCACCAGGGGCAACCATATCAGATCCTGATGTAAGATGTGGTAGCCAGATGAAAGTTTCAAGCAGAAGCCTTTACTAAAAGAAGGGAATACAAGTTGGATGATTCAAGTGGAGCAGATGGGAGGGCGGGAAGGCCATGTCATATTTCATTGGCTACAGTGAAAGATGCAGCAGGCCTCACTGTAAGGTAGTTCCTAGGAATGGAGCCAATCTTCAGATGCTGCAGGCTACTGTTGCCAGAGACTGTATGGACTTGTGAGCTTTCAACTGTTATAATTTTTTTCTGCCAAAAAAGAGAGTGATAACGTAGGGGAACAGGGCCAGCTCTGCCATTAGGTAGACAGAGGTCTCCATCTTAGGGAGTAAAATTTTGGCCTGGGGGGAGGGTTGCAGCATAATCCCCAGCTGTTCTGCTTGAGCATCTCCTCCAACCACTGCCCTCTGTTGTAGGATATGCCTAGCAAATCATAGGAAGCTGACTTATACTAAGTCAGACTAGTTTTGTCAGTTCTGACTGGCAGTAGCTCACCAGGGTTTCAGGCTGAATTTTTTCCTAGTCCTATATGGAAATCCCCAGTATTCCTTGTTGACATTATGATAACTAGAGCTAAATATGCTTAACTTTTGAAATCACAGGAGTTCAGTTGTGTTCAAGGCAGAATGATGGGATGTGGGTCCACCATACATATGCAACATCTGCTCCCTAAGCTAGTAGAGCAGAGCTTTCCAAACTCTGCGTTGCAACACTTTAGCGTGTTGGCTGCAGCGCGTAGGTGTGTTGGCCAGGCCTGGGTGAAGGGGCTGCCGCTGCTGCTGCCCTGGGCTGAAGAAGATCCCAGTGAGGTCAGTGGTGGGCTACACCCAGGTAGAAGGACTGCCTCTGTTCACTGAATTACTTACTGAATTACTGTGTCATGAAATGATGCATGTCTAAAAAGTGTGTTACCAACATGAAAAGTTGGGAAAGCTCGGTAGTAGAGGATGCTGCCCAGTGTAGGATTCATCTGTTAGTCCAATGCTTCTGTGCATGGCAAGGGGAAGTATTGTTTGGTCCATTCCTTTAGGCAGCAAAGGATCTAGATCTGGCCTTGTAAGATAGATTGCAATTTCTGAAGATATTCCATGCAGAACAGCTGTTAAAGATACTCCCATGTGAAAATGTGACAGACATTGGCTTCTTATGCAGCTCCTTCAGATGGAAAGAGTAGCTGGCATACAATGGCCAACATTGTGCTAGCAACACATGCCAGTGTAAGTTGTGCTACATGTGTAGACAGATTATTTTGGATGATGCACAACAGTTGTATCCAGCGGACAACAGCATTGACAGAGTTGTACATGGAAGACAGTTGCTCATGCAATAGTGCATTAAAGTACACAGAACAGCATGTGAATACATATTGCCTCTATGCCTTGCCTTTGTGCTTTGCAATTGTCCATCATGTGCATTGATCGTTGATCCACATATGTTGTGCTATGTTGGTATTCAGTATAAAGACTGCACACCATAACCATTTTTTTTTTTTACATTTAATGTTTTTTAACATTACATTGAAGTGATGTCGGATCTTGGCCAGTCACTGTTATCTGTCATACACATGGGGTCCACTTTTATTTCTGCTTTGATTTTCTCAAATTATATTCATTCAAATGATATACAAACACAGTATTTCCTGGATGTCAGCACTACATAAAGTCTTTATATCATGGGAACAATCCATCTAGCACTTAAGTATTCTTAACTGTGCCCTGGTTTTTGTCCTTTGTGTAAGTTTTTCTCCACAGGAAACATCTTGCTTAAGTAGGCTTTTTTGACATCAAAAAACAAAATCTGTAATCTTTAAAATTAAATACAAAGAATACAACTGACTTGTACACACAAAAGATTTTCTCACTCAGAACAGTTTGCATCACGTTGATCTTAATTTTTTTCAGTGGATTATTGAGTGCTTTTCATCAGCTTGGTTTGAAATAAGCAACGCATGTTTGTTTTTCAAAAAGGGCCACTGTTCTGTTTCTTGTTCCATATATTCCATTCCTACAATCCATGCCAGGATTTTGGTTTCTCTCTTACGGTGACTTTGGACACCACACTGTGAGAATCAGTGTGGAAACTAGACAGCTAGGAAAAACTACCTCTTTGGTCTGTGTCCAGTGGCCTAACTGAGAAGCTTTCTTTGTACTCATTGCTGCAGAGCCCTATCTCAGCTCCATTATGGGAGTGGGGGTGGAAGTGGGGAGGGGGAGGAAATGAGGAATCTGGATGCAGCTTGAAAGTTAGAACATTTTCACAGCCAAGCAATATAAAATGGCAGAGCCTTTTGACCAGGTTTAGTTCAACAAATATTTCCACAACATGTTTCATGGTATGTTTGACACTATGCATTACATACTGTTAACAGCTAAAAATTAAAACTATAAGGGACATAATGCTTAAGTGAGTTACAGATGCAGTTTTCCTGCCCTAGAACCTTCAGTGATCTTACCTGTTTAACCATCAACAACAGGTATTAGGCATTTAATAGCTCAGTCCACCTCATGTATGAATGCTAATAATTCTTATACTCTTCAGTAGGGCTCACTCTCCAGCAAATGTGCAAAGCTTTGCAGCTTATATCCCTTCCCTCCTCCCTTTTTTAAAACACACTAACACTCTATATTAGCATTTAAATAGTTGCAAAAGGGAGGCATAAAGTTCACACTTCACTGAGGTGAATTCCCATAGTTGCAACTGCTTCTATCACTCTGATGAAGGCGGCAGTTGAACATGACAGCAGTGTGCTGCCTTACATTAAAAGAGTTCAGAAAATGTTTTTGCTGTTGTATGAGAATGTGCTTTAGAAGAAAAACAGGAGGAGAGAAAGGGGAGCACCGTTGACTGCCTGAATTTTGTCCCTAGGTGATGATAATAAGAACAACCTGAGTTGTGCTTCATCTATCTCCTTTTTCAAGCTTATGCAAGGGAAGAAGCATCAACTCTATGGCAAACCAACCCTTCCACCATTTCCTGTCAGATCTCCTGCAAAATAGGAGAAGGGAACTGTTAATTTGGCACTGCTTTTTGCCCTGTGTCTGTGTTTCTATGCCAGAGGCTATGCCAACTGACAACACAGTTCTTTGACTATGCCAGTGGCAACAGAATCAGAAGTAGAACTCCATGTTGGTCAAGCAAAGCAAAAACTGGCCAACTGTGTTTTTAGTTGTTGGAGAACTCCAACCCACCTACCTCTATTCCTGGTTTCCAGATAAATCTGGCAACAAAAGAGGGTTAAATCTTCTGTAGCTTCTATATCAAGCCTGAGAACACATGGCCAAGAAGATGTTGCTGGAGTGTAACTCCCACATGCTGGCACGGGCTGGTGCGTGCTGCAGTCCAACACAATCTGGAAGGCCATACGTTCCCCCATCCCTATTCAAGCAAAAGCACGAGAGCACACAAAAACTGGAAGCTGTTTGTTTCGGATTGAGAAGTGGGGAAGCACAAGGAAATTAGTTAAAAAAACAACAACTCTCCACTAATATTTGTCAGTGTGTCAAGGACAACACATTTCTATCCCTGTTTTGTACAATGCATCCTAGGATATAGATATATGTCATTTTCACAGGCCCTTTCCACACGGGATTAAAAAAACGGTGTAGAGCGACCTCTGATGGAGGTCGTTTACACCGTAACGTGGTTTGGGGTGGACTACTTTTGTGTAGTTCCACACCCCAATCCGCGCAGGGGCAACCGGAAGTGGCGCCGCTGCGTGCTTTTTGAAAACCACTTGTCCTGTGGTTTTTAAAAAGCACGGGCATATAGCCCCGTGCAGCCCCGTCACAGCGCCTGGTGTGGATCTGCAGGCGCACGCAAGTGCACACCTGCAGACCGGCCGGGGGGCAGGCTTCTGGCTGGCGAGCTTCTCCCGTTGGTGGAGAGCCTCCGCCAGCTGGAAGCCACCATTTTGGACGCCGCGGGACTCCGCAGGACGCCACCGCGTGTGGAGCAGCGAACCCGCGCTGCTCCATGTTGCGATGGCTCCAGATAAGCTCTGTTTTGGTGTGTTTTCGGGCATGGTTTCCTCCGCATGTGGAAAGGGCCACAGTCTTACCCATGTGAGCGTTCTTGCATAGTAGTGTGTGTGTATGGCTGCCATTGCTGATCTGGCAGTGAAAATGAGCCTTAATACAAAGGCCATTTCTACACTAGACTGTCAAAGGCCCCTCCCTAAACGGCAAATGCCAGGATTCTATAAGATGTTGAAAGTAGAATAATAGTACTATAACAGTCTAGTGCGGAAATGTCCAAAGAGATGCATCAATTGCTCATGTTGTAAAATGAGTTTCTAAGGAACATGGGCTTATTAGGGAAGTATATTTAAAACAAAACAAAACAGATACTTACTTATCTATGAGTATCACTTATGCATCATTTGCTAATTATTTGCTGATCACCAACAAAGTACTTCCAGGCAATGTTGGGTGACAATAACAAACAATTCATGGTGTGAAATCTGTCACAGCTTATAAAGGAAAGTCAAGGCTCGAACACCATTTGGGTTTTAGGCTAAATGTGTGTAGGGAGAGTGAGGTACTGCATCTGCTAAGCCCGCTCCTGAGACCATCATGCTGTGCTGGCCTCATTTCGGATACCTGCACACTGAGATCAAAATCCTACATCAAGTGGGTAGAGTGTAATGTTCTACCCATGCAGTTCCACTGGGTTATTGCTTCCACTCCTTCAGAAGGCAACTTCCCAGCACCATATCATACCCATTTAGTGCCATATAGTGACTAGGAAATGTTAGAGTATCTGGACAGCATCCAACTACAATGGTACAGCCACTGAGAATAGAACAGCCACTGACCTCCCAGATCTCCAACATGTTTGTATTCTTACTAAATGGTTGTGGGGATGCTGACACTATGAAAAACTCAGCTACTTGAGGCCTTTTCCACACCACACCTTTTAACAAAGTTGTCCCTTGGGGATCCCAGCAGCAGCTCTGCCAAGAGGGGAGCACAATGGGAGCACTCCCCTCCATGCCAGCTGGTTCCCTGTGGAAAGGAGCATGATGGCTATGCCTCTTCCTTCTGCAGTGCAACTGGGTACTTTCTCAGGCTGCGCTGTGGCAGGAAGTGCAGCCATCGCACTTCTGCAGCTTCCACAGGAGAGGAAAGTGCAGGATGGTGGCACAATCAAGTGTCAATGATGGGGAAAACTCATCAATGATTTAATCTGCGATCACACCACATGGGGACAGGAGAAGGATGAGACCACAATGATATCATGCAGAAGCACTGTCATGGTTCCATCCTTCTCCCGTCCCCATTGCAGGATGGGAGGGTGCTGTGGAAAGGTCTTCAAAAAGGGAGGTGTTGTGCAGGAATACTGAATACAATGAACTTAAAAGCAACAAATTTCAGAGCAGGCTTGGATAATGCCAGATGGCATATGTGACCCAAAGGATTCCAGCCTTAGTAGGACATCTGAGTAGCACAACACTGTGGGCATGGGCTGATATCAAATATCATCAGTCACAGGTTTGCCAGCTGCAGACTCTATCCACATCTTAATGTTCACATAGAAACACTATGATTGAAAAACTGCACCTGGTGAATGTCTGCCTTGGATGAAACTTTTAAAGAAACAGAAGCTCCTTGCAGGATCAGAACATGTCAGCCCTAAATGAAATAGTGTACCGGGTGGATTATTGGAGCTGATATAATACGGTCATTCATGTTATACTTTCTAAAGGGCTAGAACTTCCTCCTTTGGAAAAAAAAATGCAATTCAGTGTGAACAGCTGTCACTGACATTTCAATCCTGCATTAATCAAAAACAGATGGAAAGCACAGAACCAAGGAGGCCAAAATCCAGCCCCCTTTTAAAAGCCTTTAATTTAGGAGAACCAGAGTGAGGCTTATTTTTTAAAAAGCAACAGCAGCAGTAAGATTCTGCCTCATGCAGTGGCAAAGCTTGGCTTCTCAGAGTCGTGCTTTGCTGCTCTGATCCCACTCTCTGCACTCTTGTCACACCTGCCCTACCCACCTCTTGAAAACTGACAGAGGAGACAAAGGGCTGAGCTGCACAGATGAAGCCATTTGAAGCCACACAGCATGCTGCATGGGGCGAGTCCCTCGCCTCACTGCCAAATATGCCTGCTACTTTCCAAGTCCTTTAAAATAAACAAATAACACATTCATTCATTCCTTGAACAGCCAACTGTTTAGCATTCCTCAGAATCTCCACCTTTAATATATCAGAAGGATAAGAGGCAAATGAATTATTTTGTGAGGTTTAATTCGACAACAACAACAAAAGGCTTGTACTTTCAAGAGGCAGGGAGGAGGCAAAAACATGACCATGGCAGTGGGATCTATCTGGTTTGAAAGGGGATGTAACAGTATAGGGCAACAGGGAAAATGCCTGAGTTACTCATGGCTCGCATCCCATCTCTATCCCTCCCAAACAGCAAGGAAGGTGTTAAAAGGGCTCATAGCACAGGCCACACAGCAATGCAGAAGTTAGAGGCACGGTGGCACCCTCCCCCTTCACCCAGCAGCTTCTTTGCAGTAGCAGCAGCAGCGGCTGGCGGGCCTCCCCACCCGCCCCACTGCACTCAGTCACTCAGGCACAGCCTTGTATTACTCAAGTGCCTCATTCTACCACTGTCTCCCTGCCCCACTTGTGTGATGTAAAACAATTCTTTTGTTTCCTCTCTTTAAGACGTTAGCCTCAGGGGCCATTATAGGAAAGAAAGGTAGCTGGGGCTCTTTTATCTGAAGGAATCCATTTAAGAGTTCCTCCCTCGCCCTGCTCTCCCCTCCCAACCCTCTCCTCCCTCCCACATGTCCTGTTCCATGGATATTTGTTTGCTTTTTTTTTTTTTTCAATCTGCTTCCTCCTCCTCCCCCATACTTCCAATCCAACAGAGCCACCCCCTACAGCTGAGAGGCCATATAAGAGCAACAGCCTCCCACTATAAAAACTCCATGAGGCCAGCTTCTTTAAAGCCACTAGGGCTGAAACCCTGAGAGTGAGCTCTGTGTGTAGAACAGAGCAGGACTTACTTCTGAGTAGATTTGCACAGGGCTACATTGTAAGCACTTAGATTTTCCCTGCCGTACACACAAAATAATTGTGGTTGCTGCTGTTTCTTGAGAAATTGAGTTCAGTTAAAGATTTTTTTTTCTCTAAGGCTGAAATCAAGGAACTTGAATTTAAATAATGAAACAAAACTGGTTGACCTGTACAATTTCTTGAACAGGGAAGTTAGCATTAACTATTTAATTTCATTTATTTGAAATATTTGTATGTTCTCCACAAAGTTCTACTCTGCCACATCACTGTAGTCGAGAAGTGACCCTAGGTTTTCAAGGCTATGCCGGCAGAATGGAAGCTCTGACAGGTGCTACCAAGCTGATAAGGCTTTGAGCATACCTCCAGCAGCCATCTAACCACCATCATATGTAAATACAGAGAGGTTCATCATTAGAAAAGTTGGCTAATAGGTAATGAATTAATCACAGCAACTATGGACACAATGACAGTGTAGTATTGTTGCAGTCTGCATCAACTCTAGCTGTTTTCAGGGCCACCTTATCCATTAGGCACTTTAAGCACAGTGCCTAGGGCTTACACAGATTTTAGGGTCTATGAAAACAGGTTTTTAGGGGCTACAAAACCATCCCTAGTGGTACATCAAAATGAGGCAGGAGTCTAATGCAAGCGTGCCTAGGGCTTACAAAAATCTTAGTGCAGCCCTGGCTGGATCAATGAAATTACAAATCTGCAAGGTAGAGAAAGAAAGAGATAGCATCTTTCATCTAATATTACCAAGACAATTTACAAAATTTAATTTACAAATTGGAAATCCTAGTACAATTTCAAATGTTCTGGGAAATAAAGTTTGATCTGCCACCAGAAAGAATCACCTAAATCCTGTGGGTTAGTCCCAAATGAAGTCAACCCCATTGAATGCTGAATCAACATAGAGGTCATTCTCATTGATTCAGTACATTTACTCTAGTTGAGACTAGCAAATAGGATTCAACCTAACAGCACCAGTCAGCACCAGTTGTGGGCTTGATATTCCACAATCAAGGTGCCTCATCAAAGAAGACTCCTTGTCTTGTTTGTGTATATTGTAAGTTGGACAGTTGGAGAAGAGCTTCCCCTGAAAATATTAACGGCCAAGGCTGAGAAAGAGAGAAGAACTCTTTCAGATATTTAGATCTCAAGCTACTTAAGCTGTTAAGGATACTCTCTGGCACTTTGAATTGTGCTCAGAAGCAAACAGGCAGCTCTTTCTTTCAGAATTGATATGATACATTTCCTTCTGGATGTAGCTACACTAATTCAAGCTTCCAAGACATTTTCACATTCAGCCCCACATGGTACATATTATAGTAACCCAAGAAAAAGATTATGATAGAACAACTGTGGCCAGATTATCTTTATCCAGGAAAGTTCATAGTTGGCAAGCCATACTTCATTGATTACAAATACATCTGTCCACTGAGGCCAATGGGTCCTTAGGTAACAAGACTGGATCATTGACTATGTATTTGTTCATCTTTCAGGACAAATGAAAACCTGTTTAGAATAGGCTGAATACCAATTCCTAGATACTACAACAATCACCTACCCAGAGGCTCTCCATCCTCAGTTTATTGGCCCTCATTCAGTTCATTATCAAATCCAGACTGGTTCAGCACCTGCACAACCTTATCTTAATCATCTGATATAAAGAAGTAGAGCTCAGTGTCATCAGCATATTGTTGACACTTTATTCCAAATCCTGTTGTCTCCCTGATTAACTTCCCCAGCAGTCTCATGTTATATGTTTTGTCATATTGTTTGCGTGTATGTTTATATGTGTGTGTTTGTGTGATGGGCTGGTGTTTAAGATGTATGCTAATGGGACTTGACAGCACAATAACAATGAGGTATTATCACAATTATTACAGCACAGTTATCATGAGCCAGCATGGTGTAGTGGTTTGAACATTGAACTACAACTCTGGAGACTGGGGTTCAGATCCACGCTCAGCCATTAAAAATCCACTAGGTGACCTTGGTCAAGTTAGCCTCAGAGGAAGCAAAAGCAAACTCCCTCTGTACAAATCTTACCAAGAAAACCCTATGATAGGTTCACCTTAGGGTCTCCAAGAGTCAAAATGACTTGAAATGCACACAACAACAACATGCAGAAATCCCTCTGCACATTTTTTAAATTTACTTTTGTAGATGGGAAGGGAACCACTCTACCTATGTGACTCTCACACCCACTCAACCCACACAGAGAATCCATATCTGATGGTATCAAAAGTGGCCAAGAGATCCAATTCGACTTCTGATAGGCTAGCGGGAAGCAGCTCCTAGAAACAACCAGGAGAGCTTTCATGGTAAAGTACTGGCTAGCAGAATCTCTGGCTGGAGTTTATCCGCCACCCCAGATAAAGGGGGAACTGGAGGATTACCCATTTGGGTCTCGAATTCCCAATATAGATATTTTTAGTAAATGTGTTGCGAATAGGAGGGACCAAGTTACATGTTGCCTCTGCCACGAAACTTAGCTGTTTAGATCAGAAGATCTGACAGCCCTGTGCCGGCAACCTGCTTTTTTAAAAGAATAATGTTTAGTTAACTTTGGAAGTCATAAAAGTGAAGAACCCCTCTCAATTAAGAGAGCAGTGAGCCTTTGCAGCCACCTTCTTTCTGCAATCAAGAGCTGAGTAAGTCTGTTTGTCCCATAAAACTAGGATAGTTGAATTTCAAAATGAGGGGTTAACATTCTAAAAGAGAACAAGGAAGAATTAAAGTGCACATACTTTTGAATATATTGAACTACATTCTACTTGCAAGAAGGCACTTGATTCTAACAAAGAAATCAAAGCATGAGGAAATAAGGACATTATCAGTTGAATATTGTTTTCTTCGCAGCCCCTAGCTAGATTCTAGGGAAGTGAATTGTTAACTATGTAATTGCCAGATTAAATGAAAAATGGAAACTTCCTGAAAGAGTTAGAGGATGTTCTACAATGTACTACAGAGGAAATATGCAGAGAATTCAAGAGCATGATTGATGTCATGAAGCAAGAGTTCATGGAACTGAGAAGAGAGCTAAGAGACAGATACAGAAGATCCAAAGAAAAAGAGATAAAATCAGACACAGAAGTGAAACAAAATGAAAATCATATGGCAAGACAAGCACAAGGAGAGTTTATGGAGAGACATTTTTCCTTGGAAGAAATTTATGATTAGGGTGTTTTGGTTTGTGAAAGGGACGTTACACTCCAAGGGGGAAGGAAAAGGGGGGAATGTATTTATTTGGGACCAGTAAGCAAACTCAATGAAACCAATATGAACCAGTTTGCATGACTGAAGGAGGAGTGAGAAGGATGTTAAAAACAAGAATGTGTACAAACTGTAATTTCATAAAGTAATATGTAAGGGCTGAAAAAAACCAAGTTGATTCATTCTGTGAGATTGAAGGAGATGGAAGGAGGACTACAATAAGAGTGCTGTCTCAAGGTAATGTTTTTAAAATACTATGTGAGAAGCAATCAAGGAAAGGATGGCTTTGTGGTAAGTGAGTAGTTAAAATCAAGATTTGGCCAAATTAAGTTAATAAGGTCATAAATTTAAGGTGACAAGTGGACTGGGCCTATGAATTCTGTAATGGCATTTAGCACATAAAATGGTATTGATGTACTTGAAAGTTAGTGATGCTACAAAATATATAATAGGTTTACAGTTTTAATTAGTGAATATATAGTTATACACTTTGAATAATGATATTGGATTGTGTTTACAATGATATGGGTATATTTGCATGCTATTAAATATGTAATAGATTTATATTATTAACTAGTAAAAATGATAAGTACGTAGAAAATTGGTAGCATTAAGGTAACCTAACAATATTAACATTACCTACTATGTAATGTTCTTTACTATGCAAATATGTTGTAATAGAATGTAGTAGAAAAAATATGGATATATTGTGCATGGGTTATATTAACAAGAAAAAGTTTATATATTTTTTCTTTGAGAAAAATATGAATTGGGAGGGAGGGAAAAAGAGAAGTCTGGATTTGTTTTTTGTTTTTTTAAAGAGGCTTGAATCAAGTGGTAGGCAATATCCCATCTAAAAGAAGAAGGAGGTCGATTCTTTTCTCTTTGCTTTTCTTTCTTTTTTCCCCCCTTTCCTTTCTTTCTCTTTCTTTGTTTTACTCTTAAATTTTTAATTCATATATTTTTATGTTTGCTTAAAAGTTTCTTTTTTTCTAATTGTACAATATATCCATTTATGTATCTGCAATATTTTGAGCATTTCTTGGGAAATGTTAAAATAAGGAAACAAAAAAATAAATGTGGTTAAAAGATCAAGGAGAAAGAGATACCACAATTTGATTCTGGATAGCAATCTACACTCCCCCTCTCTATTGGAATTGTTCAGGTCAAGGTCAAAGCCAGTAAGACTAACTTTGTTCTCAAAGTGGCTAGCAATCAGCCACTGGCAACAGCCACTACCTCTATGTAGTTTCTGTGGTTTCTGGGAAAAGGCTGATTACCAAATACACGAATCAAATGCTGAAAGAATATAGGGTCAAGAAAGAGCACAATCAGGTATGAGGCTGTATCATTGGAGCTCCACAGTCAGTTGCAGGTCTTTCCCTTGGACAATGATTCTGCACAACAGAACAAGAGAGCTTAGAAATGGCCATTGAAAGTTCTACAGTGAGAAAAATTCCACCACTTTCCAGAGGAGGAAGAAGTGTGTAGGAATAGGAGGAGGAGGTGTGGAGGTGATTTTCTGCTAAAGAAAACAGACAGCAACCAGAATGTCCCAAGAGATGTGCTGTCTTACTAATGTGAGGTTCCAAAACATGACAGAGAGCCTGCCAAGACTCATCAAGTGCACCAACCAAACTCCTTTCCTTTTGATCCATTTGGGAACAAATGATACTGTCTGACACATCCCTGTATGTATCGCAAAGGGCTATTACGCTGTGGACAGAAAAGGGAAGGAACTTGGGAACGAAGTGTTCGTTTCATCACTCCTTCCTGTTAAGGGTCATAGCCCAGGAAGAGAGAGAAAAATGTTGCAAGTGAACAAATGGATGCACAGATGGTGTAATCAGGAAAGATTTGGCTTATTAGACCATAGTATATAATTTCATGATTCTTTGTTGTTATGTACCTTCAAGTCTACTCTGATTTATGGGAACCCTCTCCTACAGTTTTCTTGGCAAGATTTATTCAAAGGAAGTTTATCATTGCCTTTCTCTAAGCCTGAGAGAATGTGATTTGGCCAAGGCCACCCAGTGCATTTTCATGGCTGAGTAGAGATTTCAACTCTGGTCTCCCAGAATCCTCATTCATCTCTCAGGCCATTTCCACACTACACTCTTATAGCGCGATTATTCCACTTTCAACATCCTATGGAATCCTGGAGTTTGCAATTTCGGGAAGGGCCAAACTGCAAACCCCAGGATCCCATAGGATGTTGAAAGTGGAATAATCGCGCTATAAGAGTGTAGTGTGGAAATGGCCTCAGTCTACTACATCATGATAGTTTCAGCCTAGCATAATTATCTTCCAGTGAAGTTATATTATACATCCTTTATATTGAATATCAACTTAGTGCAATGTATATGGGTCAATGACCAATGTGGATGGTTGATAATTGCCGTGCACAATGTATCAAGGCAATGCATAGAGACAGCTTGCATTCACACCTGACTGTGTGTACTTTAAAGTACTACTACATGTGCAACAGTCCCACATACACAATTCTGCTTACACCACCATCAACTGGATGTCCATAAAAATCACTTCACATGCATACCACAACTTATGACTGCATATGTCACTAACACAATGTCAGCCATTGTGTCCACCTGATGGGAAACAATAGTACCATTATATTCTGCTTTGCTCAGACCTCTCCTGGAGGTACTGTGTCTGATTCCATGTACCATCATTTAAGAAGAATATCCAGGAGTCAGAATGTTCCCACAGAAGGCTGACCTAAATAGCAAAGGGCCTGGAAATCAAACTTGAGGAATGGTTGATGAAGTTAAGAAGATTTAGCCTGGAGAAGAAGACTGAGAAGGAATTTGATGATCATCTTCAGATATTAGAATGGCTGTCACAAAGAAGACAGAACAAACTTGTTTTCATTTGCACCAGAGGACCCAAACAAATGGACCCAATGAAGCCAAACCAATGGAGTCAAATTACAAGAAACGAGGTTCTAACTAATCATTAGGAAGACTTTTCTGTTGGCAAGAAATGCTAGTAGTGAAACAAACTACCTCAGAAGCTGATCATTCGAGCTTTTTAAGTAAAGGTCGAATGACCATCTGCCATAGATACTTTAGCTGTGGATTCCTGCATGTGCAGGGAGGTAGATTCAGACCCAACACTTGCATGGGTGGGTCTTCTTGTGAGAGAAAAAGCCTTTTGTAGATGACAGCAACTATTTCCCACCTTATTTGCCACCTGTCAAAGAGGGCACTCCTCAGGATATTCCAAATCAGTTAGACTTTTGTTTTCACCCAGAAATAGGCACTGACAGGATATGGGAAAACATCTCCTTGAATTGACTTTTCATTTTTCTTTTATTCACAAACTTGTTTGTGAGTTTGATAGGCTGGTTAAAGCACATGAAAGAGTAGGTAGTCTAATGATACTTTATAACTTTGCCTCTTTCTATTCTTTTTGTTTTCCTGCACTTGTTGTTGTTGTTGCTGTGTACTTTCAAGTCTTTTCCAACTTATGCTGACACTAAGATGAACCTATCACAGGGTTTTCTTGGCAAGTTATGTTCAGAGGGGGTCTGCCTTTGCCTTCCCCTGAAGCTGAGAGAATGTGACTTACCCAGGATCACCCAGTGAGTTTCCATGGCTGAGTATGGATTCAAACCCTGGTCTCCAGAATCATGCTGGCTCCCATTCCATGGGGAATCTAAACTTGTGAAAAAGATCCTTGCTTAAGTGGGCATGATTAGCATCTACAATAAAACTGATATACCGCATTCACCCAAGTATATGTACAGACATGAAACACACACACACACGCACACACACCTTGCTCAGAAAGAAAGAAAAGAAATCCAAATCGTACAGCAAAGACTTCTCTAAAGAAAGCACTTAACAGAAGGACACGATGCAGAAATAATACGAACTGCCTTTTCCTAATCCATGCATGCAAAGAAAACAGAAGACTTTGGTGTGAGAAGTGTTTCTAGGTTATGCACCACATATTTTTGTGTGTGTGTGTTTGTTTCCTCCTGAGTTGGACAAGGAAAGATTTCTGTGATTGTCACGCATCATGCCTTCCTGGCACAAAGCACATGAAAGCAACATTTGGGGCAATTCATGTGAATAATTGGAAAGTAATCTAGCATTGATCAATCCCTGAAACCTTATTCCTTAACAAGTAGCCCCGCAATTCACCTGCTGAAGAGTGTGTGTGTGTGTGTGTACACAATACACTGCCAAGTCTCCTTGTGAAGAGACTGGCAACAGGCTGGGAGCAAGGGATCACCTCCTACAGCTTTGAATTGTGGGTCTGAAGAGGAAGGGAGGGGCAGGGAAACAATTTTGATCCATCAGAGCTTGCATTGGTCTCAGGGGAAGCACAGAGCGTGGTAGGCTCTAGTCTATGCAGTTGCTTTTGATGTGGTCGCTTTAAGCGGTATGCCTCAAAGAAAAGGATGCTGGAGGGGGAGGGGTCCCTCAATGCTCTTCTGTTCAAAATTCTGCTGCACTTCTCCTCAAAGAAGCGGCTCCACATAATATCAAAAGGTTGTGAAATATGGCAGGAGAATTGGTGGATAATTTCCAGGTTAACAGTGTTTAAAAGACAAATGTTATCTCTGCACATCAGACCAGACTTCTTGTTACTGTGAACTGTTCAGGTCAAGTTCATTTTGTTCTCTTTCATTCTGGCAATAGAAATGTTTTTCTCACTTAGCATATGTTACACGTGTATTATGCTGAATCCACTGACACAGATATGCAAGGCCTTAAGCAAAGGGAGAAGAATGGATTGGCTTTCTTTAGCTGTGGGACAGAGAGTGGGGTGGAGGGGAAGAAATTGTGCACTGCATTGAAGGGACAATGTCACTTTCCTCTTAGTCAAGACTCTTTGTCAACTGTCGAGTGTGTGTGTGTGTGTGTGTGTGTGTGTGTGTAAATAATTGACCTCAAGCTACTTCAGTCACAACCAATAGAAAAATAGAACAGTGATGAGTCCAGCTGTTCAAGAGAAGGCAGACAAGAGGAGTGAAAACAAAAGGTGGCACGAACAAAGCTGACATGGAAAATATTTAAAGCTTCATGTTGGGATTCTTCTGCATTCCACGAGATTTGCTCCAAAAGGCAGAGATATTTGATATAATAAATCTTAAAACATTTGTGCTCACTTAAAAATATACAGACTTCAGTGCTGCTGTCTCTATACCTAAAACGTTATGCTGAAGGTAACTAAAGACACAAGGAAAGATGTCTATGGGTTATACACTCATCTGCTTACCTATAACTCATTTTTACTATTGTTAGAGGAGTTTGATAACACAGAAAACCAGTGTCTGACCTCATCTGCATTGTGCAAAATATTGAGAAATCACAAATATTTAAATAATGCATCCCTAATTTGAAAAATGATGGCCTCACTTTTTGCTTTACTAAAGAATGGAAGGATCTCAAAGTGCCACTCTGACTGAAAGTGGTTTGTTAATAATATAGTATATGCAGTATATCACCTTCCAGCTAGAATATTGCCCATTTATTAAAGTTACTTTCAGTGATCTTTCTGCAATACCCAGAATCCATGTCATCTGGACCTGGAATGTAGCAGGTCATTATGTGAAGAACAAAAAGGTTCCATTATCCATGAATCTCTAAAAGAATGGTCTCAAATATTTAAAGCAAGGGTGGACCACTTGCCTTTCAGCTCGTTCTGGACACACCTCCTATGATCCCTCTTCACTGAGTGCTGGCTAGGTGGTAAGAGAAATTACATCCGGGGGAGCTGCAGTTGTCCATCCTGCTTTAAAAGATTAAACTAATCCATATGTCTTCTGTCTTGATTTGGTGATAATACACTAAAGAATAACCCTACAGGAAGGATGGGGAAACATTTTACTGGAGTTCCCGGGGGCTACATTTTCATGGTGGGTGGAGCCAAGGGCAAAGGATGGGAGCCTCTGCTAGCCTAAAGCTCTTATGTTGTTGTCGTATGCTTTCAGGTTGTTTCAGATACATGGAGGCCCTAAGGGAGTTTCTTTGGCAAGATGGAGATGGTTTGCCATTCCCTCTTCTAAGATTGAGGCCCTTTTCGCACCTTATCTGGTGCTGCTGGCATCACATGGGAATTGCATGAAAAGCCTCCTCTGGGAGGGAAATGTCTCTCCTGTGCTTCCCTCCGCACCAGCTCTGAGCTGGATGGAAGGAAGCGCAATAGCTCCACCCCTTCCTTCTGCAGCGCAGCCAGGTATTTTCCCAGGCTGAGCTGGGGAAGGAAGCATGATGGCCATGCTTCCTGATGTTCCGCATGCAAGGTAAGTGCAGAAGGGACATGGGAGGGATGCACAATCGCGCATCATTTTCAGCAAAAAGCCGAAATTGATATACTACGTGATTGCCGCGTGATCGCTATGGGAGCGACGCATGATTGTGAAGATGTCATGCAGAACTGTCCTCGGATTCCCGCGTCACTCCCGTGGCTATTTTGCATGGGAAATGGCATGCAAAAAGGGCCGGAGAGTATGTGACTTGCCCAAGGTCATCCAGTGGGTTTCCATGGCTAAGCAAGGATTCAAATCCTGATTTCTCAGAGACCTAGTCCAATACTCAAATCGCTATATCACACTGATTCTTACTACTAGTAACTGAGCCTTAGGTTAGGCACTTAAACCTTTTAGAACAAGAGAAAAAGCATTACAAAGACATGAAACCACCAAATAACAGTGTCATGGAGAATGGAATAAGCCCATCTGGGATGAGGATATGGTTGTCAGGTGCCTTTATTATAAGAAATGTCCTTTCTTTGAGGGCCAGAAAACCTTGTCTCTTCTGGAACACTAAGGAGGTTGGAATCAGCTCCAGCGCCTCCGTTTCCCCACATCTGCCTTACTATCATCTTGGTCCTATTTGTGGCATCAGATTTTATTTATTTATTTATTTATTTATTTATTTATTTATTTATTTAAGTACAATGGGTCAGTTTGCTTCACTGTATTGTAATGATTATATTAGTAAATTTTACCTTTAAATTCTTAAATACCTTAGGACCAAATTATCTTTAAAAGTGTGTCCATTCAGATTGATGCCTTATTTTTAAGATTGGCCACTAAAGCCAGTTTCTTGCTGTCCAACTATCTGAAGTATGGCTATGAGGGACTATGACTTTTTGATGGCTATACCATGGTAGTGGAGCATTTTGCCAAAGGAAACCTGCTGTCTCCACTGCATACTACTCCAGAGCATACTACTTGCTTTTTCAATAAACAGAGCAAGTAAGACAAAGAATGAATATACTTGGGAACTCTAATCACTTGTTCTACCTCTACTGTCCTCTGTAGGCACATAGGTGCTTATGGAAGAACCATGGCTGTACATTTCTACACTTCCAGAAAACAACACTGTGAGATACACCAAGCTAAGAATGAGTAACTGGAACAAGGTCACCCAATGAGTAGCATGGCTCAACTGGGGAAAGAGCTGTTACCCTGTTTACTGGGGGTCCAACAACAACACACTTTGGGGAAAATTAGCTTAGAGCACTGGTTGGCGAAACGAGAGGCAGGGTAACGCAGCAGGATCTTGTGACCCAATGTTTATGGGGTCAGGCCAAGTCAAGAAGCAAACCGTGTTGAAAATAAATGGATGATCTTTATTAAATACAGGCACACAATGTAAGCAACACACGCACACAGATAACTAAGGAAAATAAAGGTTTGAGTTGGATAGCGGGATTTTTGAGAGGGATAGTTGATTCGGGTGATATGGAACCTGTTCCTGGAGCCTGGAACGCAGATAGAGAGCGATGCTGGGGTGCGATGTAGATCAGCACGTGAGGCTGAGGGGAAGCTTGCTGGGCAAAGCGGCAGCAAGATGGTCTGGAACTCAGGAGCGATCCGAGGAAAGTCTCGGAATCAGGGGTTTTTATAGGGAGAAATGTAACTGCAGGCTATGCCATACTTGGGGAAAAGAATGTGATTTAGGAGCGGGACAAAGCCTTGGAAAGGTCAGAATTTAACATGATTGAGTTAAGTCCGAATTGACAAAGAGATAGCCAGTATGCAAATGCTCAGTACTTGGCAGTTCAGTATTCAGCTTGCCAAGTTGCCTGCTCGGGGCAGGGAGTTCTTTTGTAAACAGTGTGCATACACAATGAAGGTGTTTGCAGTGAGGTCTCCTAAAGCAAGGATCTGGCTATTTCTGGCCTGCCTGGGTGGAGAATGGAATGTCCAGTAATTAGTGGCCGCACCTAGTCTGTGCTTGTTCGGGGGCCTCACAAACACATGGAGAGGGGTGGTAGAAGAGAGCCAAATTATGATATCAAAATGATATCTAGGGGTATCTCCAAGTAGGCCTAGTAACTGCAGTAACAGAGCCAGGATTTTCCAAGTCCCATTCCAACACTCTAAATATTACAACTAGCACTGGAAACTTAAAACAGTACATGTAAGATGTATGATATGGGCATGGGCATTTTATAGTTGAGGATATCCCATACCTGGGGCAAAAGGGGGAAGAAGGACTGGTCCTTAATCTTACTATCCCAGAGTCTATGCAGGGTGATAATCCAAAGGAGGACCAATTCAGATGACCTCAATGAATGAAGTAATATGAGATCATTCAAGCAATCCTTGTGACAAAGTAGTATGTCTTTTGGAATAGGTCTGGGTTTAATGTATAAAGGGGTGAAAATTTGACCCAAATTGCTGGAGTGCAGTGAAAAATGGCAAAACTGCTTCTTTTCAGGGGCACTTTCAGGTTCTTTCAGGCTGGTAGTCACCATTTTAGGTATCTCCAAATTCCCTGTTCTAAGGAGCGTTAGAAGTTAGAGAAGTAGCTGCTACAAAAACTGGCAGTATGTACTGGCAGCCATGATTTTTCACACAGAATGAAGTGTCCTTGTAAACCTAAAATGCTAGTCACCACATCAATGGAACTTGAAAGAAAAACATTAGTTTTGTCCCCTGAAAATCAGCAAAATCTGCTCCCTACTTCAAGGCAAACTGGACCACAAAATAGAGAGGGATGTTTTGCCCAGCCAAGACAACATGAATTCTTTTGTAAACTTGGGGCACATGGGAAGGATGGGGGAGGGACTGTTTTTAAATTAGTGAGATATATACTAAACATCTTTGATCAATTAGTAGTTAAGGAGAGGGGGACATTTTGATCCAACTGCAGTTTTCAAAATGTGTTCCAAGGCGGCTGTGCCTGTAATGTACTGCAGTGGTCCAGAAGTAGGGAACCTGTAGCTCATAGATGATATAAAAACTCCTTGTCTGATTAGCAAATGGAGGTAAGGAAGTGTCTAAAGGCTGGGAAACTTTTGCGTAAGCATTGACTTTCAGCCAAAGTTGCTATTGCAGTGAGATGTACTACTAAGTAAATACAGATAGACTTAATCTGGACTTTATATGGCTCATTGGAAAAATGTCCAATTGATAAGATTTGTATCTGGCTCTGGCCCTAACCCATGACTCAACATTCTTTCTAAGATGTCAACTCCAAGACAAGTATTGTACTAGTTAATTATGGATAATACAAGGCTATGGGTGACAATGAGCAAACTATTAGCATTGCAGATTTAGAAATGCAGTTTAGGAATCCAAAGAAAAAGCTGTGATAGAATCCCGCAAAACTCCACCACAAACACTTCATGAAGTTACTAAACACTGTGCCAATACAAAGAAGCCTCTCTATGGATATATACTTTGTGTCTGCTGCAACACTCACCTTTGATAGATTTATATGCATTTATATCTGTGTGTGAAAATTCATTCTCAACTTTAACGCATGAGCCGATACCATCCAGACATTCAGCGCTTCATCAGAGAAAAGCACATTTAGTAGTTTAGTACTTTTAAAAGTAACATATCTGAAGGAATTCCAAGTGGATAGTTTGCAAAGAAATCACAGCTTGTTAGACTTTTATTAACAGGCTAAATCATCATAATAGGATGAGTTGCACAACATGCATTTACTTCCTTATTTTTAGTGTGTGCCTTCAAATAGATCTCAACTTACAGAGAACCTAAGACAAACGTATTGCTGGGGTTTCTGAGGCTGAGAGCGCATCACACACCCAAGGTCATCCAGTGTGTTTTTATGGCCAAGTAGTGAACTGAAGCCTGTTCTTCAGAAGTTGTAGTCTAATGCTCAAACTACTAGCTCTTATTTACTTCCTAGTCACTTTTATTTAGTTTACACAGCTAATGGACGATATTGTATTGTAAAATAATTTGCTTTTTTAGAAGCATCATAACATACTTTCTAATTAAAATGCATTAATTGAGGGTTATTTTTGTCACTACCTATGAAAACCTTTTTTTCCACTGAAACTGATTTTATGATAAATGATGCTCGAACTCTTTTGCCCCTCCATTTTTTTCTCTCTGTTCCCATACGCTGTGACAGTTGTTTCACCACACCTGTGGTTACACCCATGTCTGTCTGCTGGCATTATGGACAGATTATACAATTTATCAGATGGTTAGAAGCTATCCTAGGGTGAACACAAACTGGAAAAGATACCACTCTCTCAGCCACATCAGAGTCTAAATAAATACTGCAAGCCCTACCATCACCAACATGCTGTTTAAAGTAAAGAAAAACTGGTACAAAATAAGAAATCAGAGCTCTTGCAAACATAATCTTGACAAAACTGTAAGGGAAGACGGGCCTGAAGCCAGAGGTAGCCAGGGACTAGAGTGTTAGCAGATCTGCTGCTAATGATACAAGTAGAAAACATTTTCACTGTTTCCAGTTCCTCTTTCCTGCCCATATGCCCTGTTCTGCCAGAGTGTTCAGTTGAGCTCATCAGGAGAGAAAGTGAGAGCAGGAGAGGCTTTTGCAAGGGCTAGGCCAACACAGAAAGGCTTCCAAAAGCTCCCATGAAACAGTATCTGCCTCAGCCAGCTGCTCAGTGTCACCTGACACACGCAAAGCATAGTGTTCTGGCCAGCATGTTGTCCTGTGTCACTTGCTCCCCTCTTCTTACTTCAGCTGACAAGATTGGGTATAACAATGTAGCACAGGGCTCCCACTCATGGGCAGTGATGTGCTGCCAATAATTTTACATTTAATACAATGAATATATTTAACACATTTGATATTTTACAGAACATTTAGCAATATTTTAATATGTAACTGTCTCTCTGTGTGTGTGCGTGTGTGTAGTTGCTTCCAGTCACCAACTATACATCTGTGGTGCTACTGTGTATTCACAGATGCTTCAGAAAGATTGGCACAGTCCTCCCCATTGTTCTCCTCCACCTCTCCCCTTTTGAAACAGCCACAAGAGAGGGAGGGGAGGGGGAGAACTTGGCACAGAATAGTTGATATAGTTCCCAAGGAGAAAATATTGTTTTGCTGACAAACTGTAAGATCAACCTTGTTGATGTATTAGGTACAGGGGTGCCTTCCCTGAGGAATATTCACTGAAAATAAAAGACAATGTGGATCCTTTCCTGATAGCACTGAAATTGCACTCCATAATGATTTTTAGGTGCCCAAGGGCATAATTCTGAGTAGCAGGGATGATTTAGTAAAATCTGCAGAGCAAAGAGTCCACAAGCATTAAAGGAGTTACCCCAACTCTACCTTCAGCCCAGGAGTGGAATTTTAACAAGTGGCTCTGGCACAGGCACTGGTTCACCACCCGTCTCTTGATGTCCTCAGCTGATCCCCCTGCCCCCCCCCATCACTGCCACAAGACAGAACCAACTGTTTTTATGGGAACTTTGTCAAGCCTGGCTGAATAAAAATATGACTACACAAGAGAAAGTAAAGCGAGGTGGGGGTGGAACCAGAAAGAATGAGTTCTGCTAGAAAACAAAAAGCTGGAGATGTTGCCACTCACTGTATGGTTGCACAGACTGATTTGTCAGGCTCTCTATTGGAAAGTTTCCCAAGGATTTACAGCTCAGCCATAAACCTGATCACTGGTGTGGAACTCAGCCTATCACGGCATGGGGGCAAAGTTGTGACTTTATTGTTTGGCCTCAAATTTAATTTAGCTATTTTAACCCTTTGGGCAATCAAGAAGAGTGTCTTGGCCCAGGGCATTCTGTGTCATTCAGCTTGGGATTGTATGGCAGGATTCTTCAAAAGAACCAGAAGAAAAAGCCAAAAGGTTTGATACTATGATCTCGTGCCTTGATGAGCACACAGTTTAATGTGGCCTTAAAATCAAAATTGCACAGTGCTAGACTCTTTTTCCACACATGCAAAAATATTAAGAGAACAAATATAGAAAGCTAATGGCATGCAGTAGGGGGGTGGTTTATAATTCTGTCTGATGGTTTTCCTAAAGGAAAAAAAAAAGTGGTGGCTTGTTATTCCTCTGTGGGTAATACAGCTAGCGGTACAGTACTTCCTTTGACTTGTACCAGCTGACATTACTCTCCAGGCTCTCTCATCATTGTGGGTGGGGGCATACCCAGCTTCCAACCTTGCCCCACTCACCTGTTCCAAGAGAGAACAGCAGGTGTGTCACAGCTGTTCATTCACCAAAAGGTTATATCCAACCCAGACAAATACATCAGATTTTTCTAAGTTATTCCTTTTTGTTTCTGAGGATCTGAAGACACTGAGTTATATTAAAACTATTCTGTTTTGTTGTTGCTGCTGCTGCTGTTATTTAAAGTATTTCTGTATGGGTTTCCAACCCATCAGCACTCCTGAGGCATGAACAAATAAAAGCCTATCAAAACAATACAAAGATAAAAACATTTTAAAAACACATTTAAAAACTCTTTTAAAACTCCTAAAAGAAATCTAAAAACAATTACAGGAGTATGGCCTGTGGCCAATGGAGAACAAATTGAACCAGTCATCCTATTCAATAAAAGTAAATGCAAACAAAAAAAAAACACGACTAATTGGACTACAACCACCTCTAAATTCCCCAGCTAGTATGGCCAGTGGCTATGTAGACTTGGGGACTTGGGGAGCTGTAGTCTCTAAAAGCAACTTTTCCAAGTTCTAGCCTGCTGCACTAATAGCCACTAACATTACTGTTACCAGAGACAGATGTGGTTGCAGTTCTATGGTTTTCTCCCAGCAGTGCAGAATGTGAAACTGTGCTAGTACAAACCAGAGGGAAATGTGGAAACTCAGATATTCCCACAGCATCCACTGCTGTCTTGAGTTCCAAGTTGGAGGAAAAGGTGGCCCATAAATGAATATATAATAGAACATTGCTGTTCCCTGCCAATCACAGTATTGCGTATTGACAATACTGGTATGTTAACCGTTCACTAAAGGTAACAATCCATAAACAGCGATTGTAGAATGCCCCCACTGTATCACCCTGTCCAGCAGCCTCGTCACCTCTACACACAAACACTCTGCATAGCCAGATAATTATGGACTTCCTCCCTTGTATAAGCCTTATGATGCCATGGAGAGGATGGCAGCAACAGACACCTGCAAATACAAGCTCAAAGCCTCCCCGAGGCAAGGATACCCTGGCAACGGACTGAGGAGCAGCCTGCTGACATCCACACTTTTGTCAGGCAAAGTGCCAGGGC